>CAKNEV010000076.1:0-14276 GCA_930272055.1 Rhizopogon roseolus
TGAGCATACCAAAGGGCAGACCAAGGCTGAGGTCGTACTGCAGATACTTTGGTATCATGGGGTCCCCTTGGGCTTTCGGCAGCAGTACCTGCCTCACCCTTGGATCTACCACTTCCATGATCCTTTGGCAGTCCTGCCAAGGATTTACCATTTCTCTCGGGCCAGAACTTCAGGTTAGGGGTTTCACTCCCTTCCTTCAGTTCATCATGCGCTTCAGTCGAGTTTTCATTATCAATAAGAGATTTCATATTTTGGGGATGAGACGAAGATAACAAAATTGAACTCAAACTGTGAGTCGGTAAGGGCGCGCTACCTTCCGACCGTTTTAAAAACCCTTCTCTCCCAACCATTGCTTCATATCCTCTTTCTCGTCTTCAGCCAGTGATTCAAGGACGGCACGAACTTCCGCTGGTTTACCTTGAAGGCAGTCCTTGGCCAGGTGACCATACTTTTGACACTTGAAACAAAGGCCACGACGGCGACAGGCATCAACATCCATAGGAAGTCCTTGTCCACCAAAGGTACCTGTCTCTGATGCGGAAGATGAGGCTGAAGGTTTGGGTTGAGTAGAGGTTACACGAGGAGGTGGGGGAGGAGGAGCATGGGTGCGTTGGCGACGAGATTCACGTTGACGGTACAATTGGTCCTGCTCGATCGCCTTGGCTTTCCATGCTGCATAGGTTGCAGCCTTGATGGTATCCGTACTCTCCCAAATACGGTCTACAAGGCGAGAGTTGAGAGCACGTTCGAGAAGAAGGTTAAGGTGGTCATCGCTCCCAGTAGCCCAACCTGCGGTACGAGCAAGCTGGTCGAACTGGACAAAAAACTCCTCAGCAGTCATACTACCTTGCTTGAGAAGCTCGAGATGACGCTGAGCCTCACACCTTGCATTCACATCATCAAAGGCAGCTTTAATGGCTGTCTCGAAATCTGCAAACACATAGCGCTGGTTACTAGCCAGGGCATCTTGTTCATCAACATAGTTATCCGCCCAGAGACCGGCACTACCCGATTTCATGAACGAAAGAGCAAATAATACCTTCTTTTTGTCGTCCGAGAGAGTTTTGGATTCAGCTTCGAACATGACACGAATCTGACGCCACCACTGTCTGAAAGTGATAGTCCCCTTGGTGCCACTGAAGTCGTCAGGACGCGACAAGAGTGACTTGTCAATCTTCGAAGTAGAGTTGGACATGGTAGAATGTGATAACGGTTTAGGGGCTTGAATGAGTGGTTGAGTCGTTATAGGAAGACGAGTCGGAGAAATATCAACAAAAGAATCAGATGAATGTGTGGATGGATTAGAGATCTCCGAGATGGGAGAAGGTGCTCGTGAGTTTGGTTGAAACATGTTGAAGGATAAGATATCGAAAAATCGTTAGGAGTAAGTGGTCTCGGGTCGGTTTGGCAGTTTCGTGCTTCTATCAGAGAGAGAAAAGCCGAGGTGAGACGCGAGGCGACAACCACAACAGCTATCAAACAGACGACGTTAGAATCTACGAGAAAACATGTGTGTGTAGTGTCACCTATCAAACAGACGAGCACAAAACTAAAGAAAAGGGAAAGGAGATGTATGGATGACTGTATAGTAAGTGGAAATGTAACTACGAAAAAGGAAACATATTGAAAGTCAGCATCGCGCTCATGACAGGGCTTGATAGCTTCAGAAGCAATTGGCTCTGGGGTCGCCCCGCTGGTGAGAGACAACGTCGAGTATTGGCATAACAAACGCGGTAGTATCGTTCGCGCCGCGGCCGACGACGAGACGTCCCAGTTGGTCAGTTTCGAGATAATATTGTGCTTGCCCAACCGCCTAGTATAGGTCTCCCAGCGCGCTTTCAATCTGCACGTCAAAGTAGAAGGAAGGAGAGACCTTGAGGGCGGTCATCCCCGTCTCAAGAGTAGTTGGGATGGGCCATAAAGCCAGGATACCAGAAGGCAGGAGGGACACAGCGATAAATGCCAGAAGGCCAATATAGCGAGCAGGAGCCGTTTTTTTTGGGATCAGAAGCCTCTGCGTCTAGTAGAATGAGCGTTGTTTATAATGACCCAGTGGAAACTAAATGGATCAGGTGTATCTTAAAGCTTAAACTTCAACACGGACGTATGCCAGCGCTAAAAAATAATGGGCGGAGTGAGAGGGCAATTGGTGCCACTGAGTGCGGCATGTGCAAGGAAATTACTATAATAAGTCATTGGCACCGTCCAGATGGACAAGTGACTTGCATATCAAACGATTACTTATACGACTTAGTCTAAGACAGCAGTCACTAGTCACCCTTTTAAGCTCGCGCAATCAGTCCTTTTGCGCTCTCAGTCTTCTGTTTCTCACAATCCTTCGTCACCGCCATGGCCCTCAAATGTCTCCTCCCGTCATCTGAAGTTTGATGACTTCTGTGCAGCGGCCGGAACGACCTAGCTCTTCCATCGCTGTCAGCTTGTCATTGATAATCCAGCAACTCACCAGTCCAAATATCTCATCTTACAGTATGGCGGTTCTACTGCCGTTATAGTTGCTTCAACCCGGGATAAACAGGTGCGTCGTTCTTCGGCCGTTTTCTCGACTGCTGGAGTCCAAATGGCTTCTGTGTACACATTTTTTAGTGCTCGGCGGCCTGAACGTACTAGTGACACGGCCAACCGCATCGAAAAAACCCCAAGGTGCAATCGTTGTTCCTCTGCTGTGTAGTCGCTACAGGTGAGACATGTACGGCCCTCACTATCGATGTTCAGTTAACGCCTCTCATCATCATCGGTCACCATTCTCATTATTAGCCCCTCATAACCAAGCAAATCGAGGGCGACATTGTCTTCCTAAATCCTGATCGACGGTTGAGAACGCAGTGTACCGTAGGTGAGTGTGGACCGTTCTACCCATGACTGAGGCTGACGCCACCAGTTGGAACTTGGAAGTAACGCCTCGTCCACAGTGCCAGTTACACGTGTTGCGTGTACTCACTCGTGTTTCCCGCAGGAACATGAGTCAAGAAGGATCCACTCGGTACAGCGACGAGATTCTTCTGGTGGGCGGTTGCCGCAAAGCGATAGAGTATCTAAACCGGTGTCTTTTCCAGAGGGATCGTATTCCAGTTCTCTGCTAGTTTTTTATTCATTCATCATGCAACGCTCGTATTGAAACTGACAGAAGTGTCATAGATTCATTTTTGTGTGCGGAGATCCTGGGCAGAGCCACAGACTCACTGCACAGCGCGGTTTTCAAGTTCAATGCCCTTCGGTTCGATGTTGGTCCATCTGACGAAGATTCAACGTCCATTAAGTGCCAAATACCTTTCTCGTTTTCGGTAAATAGCTTGCCTGCCTTGGCGTCCTAGGTTTTGGTGCCGGTCTCAATGTTTCTTGTATCGCGTAAGTAGATCATTCTAGTTGCGACACTTCAAAGACATCATATGGGTTATTGAGACGGAAGAACTGAGATGTTTGAGACGTTAAGTGGGTTTCAGTAAGCAACCTGAAAGAATGGTAACAATAATATTGACTGGCAGAGACCTATGGCCGTCGGCGCGTTGGCATTGTAGTATAGAGATGTTACATATGTAGTGAATCGGATGGCATGGTATCTAACCACTTCAGGAGACTAGAGCACCTCGCTCACATGCTATAAACGCCACAATTTCTCCAGCTGTCGGACGACATGCACGAGACAACCAACATCGCTGTATGAACTCCCAGTGCAAAGGCGCTATCTGCGATTCCTTCGGAGGCTCCGGTTTCTTACCTTTCATCACATGTCCCAACACCACATTGTCCTTCTTCACATAATAGTAGGGTACCTTGCAAGTCAGCACCTAGAACACGTGCAAAGTGAATGGGATATTTCGCCTTCAAATTCCAAGTTACTGACCTGCAACGCAATACTGCCAAACGAGTATATATCGCACTCAATGCTAAGCGACACCACTGTATTGTCTTCATCATCATCTTCTGGTATTTCAAATAGCTCTGCAGCTGCCCATCGGATATTCCCCCTTATGGAGCTCGTGAAATAGGAGGGATTAGTGAACTCCAGGACCATGGTTGAGAGACCAAAGTCAGCAAGGCACGCTCGACCATTGCCTTGAACCAAGACATTCGACTGAAGAATGAGTGAGTGAAATAGTATATCTGCCGTGGGTGGCAGCACATACCCCTGTCAAGTCACCATGGACGATTGATTTGCTATGGACTGAAGACATGAGATTGGAAAAATTGCATAGAGTGGTGGATGACTCACGGTATTGCAATCCAAGGGCGACATCATTCAGCTGATGGGTATCAGCACACATGTGCAATCCTTACAAAGAAGGCTTACCAGGGAGAACTTATCTTGAGACGATAATGTATCTTGTTGGCGCACAAGAAAGCCTGTGAGAGGTCCATTAAGAACCCATGGGCAAATCATTGCGGGGTATGGCCCGAAGTTGCTTGCTACTCCCCAGAGTGGAAGAATACAGTCATGTTTGAGACGCCCCCATACTTTCAGCTCGCGACGCACTCTCTAAGCCAAGGCATCACTATTAGACTGACACCACAGACGAAGATATTACCGTTGAATTTTTCCGCATCGAGGCATAATCATCCCACTCGAAAGTACGAATGGTCTTCACTGCCACCTATCCCGTGTTCAGGACAACAGTACTAGGAGGCGCCACATGCTGAGCATACCTGGACAACTTCATTGGGCTTCACTAGGACACACTTCCAGATGTCCCCAAAGCCTCCAGAAGCAATTGGATGGTTCTGCCTTCCCTGAATGCGATCGGTAAGGTCTTGCGGTGAATAAGTTGATAATTCTTGACTAGACTCCTGGACGTCTTGCACAGGCGTGATAGCTGGTGGCGAGTTGTCCAGATGCTGCGAATAGTGGGTGCCGAGTTTCGCGAAGGACTGAGAGCATGAAGGTCTGAAAGTCAACTAATTGACGTGAGGTTGAAGACATACCTCATCGTCAAACAAAACTATCGGAAATTGATGGGAGTCCTTGAGGCAGGCTGGACCTTGTCTAGGAATGGTCTACAATGGAGATGTTAGAATGATTTGAAAAGCTACAGTCGACCATGTCTTACATCCTGCTCAAGTGAATTTCGCAGCACGTAACAACAAATATCATCAGTGAGATAGAATGAGTGATTGATGTACGCTCACATCGAGAACGGACAACAGTTCTTCACAACCAGCATCCTTCAGGGTGGTATGAATGTCCCATACGTACACGTTTCCGTCACCACAACCCGTGACTAGTTGCTTTCCATCGGCAGAAATCGCTCCGCTAGGGACAAAGTCTTGATGTTGTAAGGGTGGACCGACTGCGACTGGGAGATTCATGTCGAGACTCCATAGACGCACTGTTTGATCGCTTGATGCACTCGCAAGGAGGCGGTCGTTCTGAGACAATGACAGCGAGTGAACAGTTCTCGTGTGACCCTCGAGAATGGCAATTTGCTGCCATGTGACGGTGTCGAATATTTTAATCGAGGTATTTGACGCGGTGATAATCTTCTTTTGATCGGAGGTCCATGCTAAGCTCCAAACTTGATCATTGTGTTTGAATGTGAAAAGCAGGTTGCCTGTCTTTGCATCCCAGATTTTCATGGCGTGCTTCTCGAAACCGCCGGTCGCAAGCATTGTTGTGTCGGGTGAGTAGATCACCGCGCACACAAACCGGTGCCCAGTCTGGATTACTAGAACTGTGTCGCCGCTCTCGACATCCCATACTCTGATCGTCCCATCATCAGACCCGCTCACCACCCGCTCACCATCTACACTCCAGCACAACGACTGCGTAGCGTCAGTATGTCCGGTCCATCTAGCGGTAATTTTCTTCGTCTCAATGTCCCACAATCTTATTTTCCCGTCGTTGCTTCCACTAGCAACTGTCTTGCCATCTGGAGACAATGCTATGCTCCAAAATGCCTCTTTCTCATCATCACGCCAGTCACTGCCAATCTGTACGCCACTCTCTATATTCCATAATCGAAGTGAACCATCAGACGAACATGTGATGATCCGGCGTCCGTCGGGTAGGTGCACAACACCTGTTACCCAATGAGTGTGTCCTTGCATCTTCTGGCGGGGTTCTATCGCGGACATTGATTTCATATTAGCAGTTGGTGGAGGAGGCATAGTGGGCGCTGGGTGTATCAATGATGTTCGATCGTATGCGAGAGCAGCTAGCTAGGGATTTTAGAGTGCAATGAGTTGTTCGGAGGGCACAGGTTTCTGGTGACGCAACGCACCTATCTTCTTCCACGTCGGTTCTTATCAATATGTCCACACGAAGCATTGCTCATCAGAAAGTTTGCTTTGAAACAATCGACCCTGACTCACTGGACGTCTCGGACTATGAATGAAGACGCTGTTGCAGCGCACTTAGACGATTCGTAGGTGACCTGGGCAGTGGTCAACTCTACTTGGCAAAAAGAGCTCAAAGTATGAATTTACTACTCACGTCCAGCACCGTTCAGCAATCAACTGTTGAAATTCTGTTATCGCAGTAAACTGGTAAGGAACTACAGCATAATATTGTAACTAGCGGACGCCAGGTACCTAGCGATGATGAAGTAAGCACAGCGCTAACAAACAAATGATTCCAATTTCCAATATCAATACCAAGTCTCAAACAAGCGGATAGCCCGACAACTGAGACGGTCGACGTTTCGTCTGGACTAGTAGAAGCTAGCTATTTTCGTGGAAGCAATCTAACAAGGTGCGTCGCCTGCGTTATCCTCGTGTTTGTTACAGAAGTTAACAGATGCTTTGCATGTCAAGCGTTCGCACCCGAGTTCTAGTGTTAGCACTATGTGCAGCTTCATGTCTACCTTAGGCAGTCTTGACAAACTTCCAGCATACTGCATACCATGACTACTCCTCTCGCGTGCCATGTCTATAGGTTATCGGTAACGTCCATGCCCCTTCAAGCCAACGCGAAGAACGGTCCTTTTTGCGAAGTAAACATCGATATTCGAGTCTAATCTCCATCCTAGCAATGTCCACAGCTTGTACAGCGCCGGCTCAAGCAATATGGTCCCATTAAACATTTATTCTGAATCTCACGAGGCATATTAGCCAGGGATATATCCTCATTGTAGACGCGATGAGCCATATCAGGGGGATTAGATAAAAGGATGGGCGGATGTCAGCGATGCATTGAGTTTCAGACTTTAAGGATTCTTGGTGTTACAGAGTACTGAGTCGGAATAGCATGACCAGGGAGAAGATTGGAAGAGACACGGACCTGAAATGTGTGGCATGTCTCGCTTGTGCAAATACATGGCGCGAGAAAATGGTTCGTCCTCTATTATCTCAATGCTAGTCATCGGACGGCACATTCCTGTGATGATGTTATACATTAATGCACTCCCAGGTGATAATCGGCATGCATGGACGTATGCGAGCCAGTGCAATTGTGACACCTAGATTGCACAAGCTCCTACTATTCATGTCGCATTTGATATTGCACTAGTGAAAGCGAAAATCACGCGCACATATCATTCCTCAAAAGTAGACCATCGGATGCCCTTTGTACTAGCGGCATCATTGTATCGGTACAGCGACAGGAATACTAATACTACCATTTTCGCGCGTACGATGTGCTCTCTATGATGTTTCACCCGGCGGATACTTCAGACGTTTTGTCAAGAATCTACATAAGCCGTTAAATGAAGCGAGAGCTGGCAACAGCCTGTACGCGCACAGCCTTTATCTCCTCAAGCAACTATATGAGCCTCTAAAGTGTGCGGAAGACCTGAATTGGCCATAATAGCAGTGTCATGACGGAAATCAACAACATAATCCACATGAAGAATGCGCTGCATCTCCGTTATCGACCCTCTGGAACAGAAGCACAGCAGACAAAAAACACCAAACGAGCCCACCATGGGGTATTCTTGCTGGTAGCAGCAAGTTGTGATTGCGTGCCTGCTGCACCCGCCAAGGCAGTATTCTTAACTGGTGGGGGTCCGGTAGACGTCGATGCAACTGCAGGTGGGGTTTGAGACGTGGACACCTGAGCCTGGCTTTCTGATTGGCCTTGCTGCTGCTGTGTATCTTTCTCCTTATTACCAGGTGGTTCTGGTCGCCGAGCAACATACAATGGCTGCATAGAATCATCAGACTATGGTGATCAAATAGCTACCGTAGAAAAGACATACCTGTCTGTCTTGTGCTGTCGGAACTTCGACATCACGACTGTGGTGACGAGAGAAGACACTTCGTCTTAGTGATGACTGGAGTGGGATTGCTTCGGGGGTGTTGGGTTGTGGACTGCGGAAGAGTGAGGGTAGAAATTTTGCACGAAACGCCGAGAAGGGCGCGAGACCTCGGAACCAACGTTCAGAATGGGTGGCGGGCGCTGCGGAGTACTGAAAGGACCGAGGTCTGAACGACAATCAATCGATCGGACAATCACCTGAGCACCGTCTCGCGCGTCATCAAAAAAGCGTGGCGGTAGTCGATAGGTGTACTCGTGCTTGGGTAGACGTCGCGTAGCAGCATTAGTCTAAAATGTCGATAGTTACATTCATAGCCAAGGATAGCAAGCGGGTCACGTACGTCCATTAACGACTTTCGAGTTGTGACCTGCAAGTGAAAGATTGGTATGATCAGCACGAAAGAGCAATGGACCATACCTTCTGTCCATCTTGCGGTATCTGAGACTGAACATTGTCAGTGTTGTGACTAGTTGACGTGTTTACATTGAGAATGGACAAGAGTTCTTCAAGGCCAGCATCCTTTAGGGTGGTATCAATGTCCCATACGTACGCGTTTTTGTCACGACAACCCGTGACTAGCTGCTTTCCATCAGCAGAAACCGCTGCGCTTTCGACTGTAGCTTGATGCCGTAAAGGTGGACTGACCGGGAGATTCGTGTCGAGATTCCATAGACGAGCTGTTTTATCGCCTGATGCGCTCGCAAGGAGGCGGTTGTTCTGAAACAATGAGAGAGAGAAGACGGTGTCTTTATGACCCTCCAGGTTGGCGATTTGCTGCCATGTGGCGGTGTCGAATATCCTAATCCTGCCTTTATTTGACCCAGAGATAAGCTTCTTTTGATCAGAGGTCCATGCCAAGCTCCAAACACGAGAATTGTGTTTGATTGTGGAAAGCAGGTTGCCTGTCTTTGCATCCCAGATTTTTATTGCAGTCTCGTAACCGCCGCCGGTCGCGATCTTTGTTGTGTCGGGTGAGTAGATCACCGCGGACACATATCGGTGCCCGGTCTTGATTGGACCTAGAACTGTGTCGCCGCTTTCGACATCCCATACTCTGATCATCCCATCATCAGACCCGCTCACCAAGCGCTCACCGTCTACACTCCAGCACAAGGGCTTCAAAACGCCACTACGCCCGCTCCATCTAGCGACAACTTTCTCTGTCTCGACATTCCACAATCTCATCGTTCCATCGCTGCTTCCGCTAGCAACTGTCTTGCCGTTTGGAGATAATGAGATGTTCCACACTCCCTCTTTCCCACGATCACGCCAGTCACTGCCAATTTGTACGCCGCTGTGTAGGTTCCATAGTCGAAGTGAACCATCTTCCGAACATGTGACGATACGCCGTCCGTCGGGCAGGTGCGCAACACCCGTTACCCAATCATTGTGTCCTCGCATCGTCTGGCGTGGTTTTATCATGGACATCGATTTCACCTTAGCAGTCGGTGGAGGAGGCATAGCGGGCGATGTTCGATCGTATGTGAGAAGTTAGAACAGCCAGCTACGGAATTTAGAGGGAATGAGTTGCTCGGAGGGTAGAGGTTTCTGGTGAGTCGATGCCTATCTTCTTTCACCTCGGCTCTTATCAATATATGCCTACGAAGCATTATGAAAGTTTGCTTTGAAACAATCGATCCTAACTCACTGGACGTTTCTGACTATTTATGAAGACGTTTTTGCGGCACAACTGGGCGATTCGTAGGTGACCTATGCAATGGTCAACTCTACCTGGCAAAAGTACCTAAGGTATGAACTTACTACTTTTTCAGCACCGTTTAGCAATCAACGCTAATCTTAAACAAGAGGGACGGCCTGAAAACTGTAGGTCAACGCTTTTTCTGGCGTATTGGAAGCTGGGCGTGTTCGTGGAAGTCGTACAGCAAAGGATACCCTCGCGTTCGATTACTGATTAGCAAATTAAACAATGCTGTGTATGTATATTATTATCTCGTACAAGCATGCCGTTAGTGCATATATTGTTTACCGGTCTTGACAGGTTCCAACCCCTGCACGTCATAGCTTCCACATAACTGGGGTGGCAGGGGCTGTATGTAATGAGTCGCTTTTATACCTCCCCCGAAACGATTGAAACAGAGTCTCCTTCCTTCTGAATCTCGATTTCCAGGTTCGTATGGCCCGTCTCCTTCATTCTTCGTACTTAATTTCTCATAGCACACAGATACCACTTAACCGCCCGCGCAGCTCTCTTCATCCCAATCACAAGACGCAGCCAGAAACACGATTGTCATCCTAGACGCGATGAGGAAGATTCCTCAACGCACATGACCCATTCTCCATTTCCTCACCCCTGCAACAAAGGTCGCATAAGAAGCATGATTCATGCTTCCTTGCTAATTGTATGATGTTCTTCGCAAACCATTGACGCGCACCTTGCTCATCACATCAAAGACTTTGCCGTGGATGTCGACACCCCCATTTCAGCTAGCTTTAAGTAGTACGTAGATGCATCCGCTAGTTGGTAATTGACCAAACGAATTCCAGCCCATGCTGATGCGTACTCTGTCTTTGGCGTCTATCAACACTCTTGCACTACGCGCATGGACGCTTCCGAAGCTGAGCGCTGTTCCATCCAGAATACCTGTTGACTGTGATTGATATTTCGCGCAGGGCGTTGAACTTGAAATGGCATGGTCTGTAATTCTGTTCTCTTCTCAGAAAATAGAATTCGTCAGTAATGCTTGCGATAGCTCATGCTACATTTTCATCAGGTACACTTCTATGGTTTTATTAACTCCAGGATAGTTCAGCAAATCGAGCTCGAATTTCAACTGCAGATACGCACATCATTCTAGCGCTTACTCTCGTCAACGATTTAGCACGAAACGCTCTGCAAAGACATGCCTTCCGCTGTTTGAGATGTCCATCGAGGCAATTGGAACTTCTGACCGATAGGACATCATCAAATAATGACCGTATACTGACACCTTGAGCGAGAAACCTATAATGACGTTTGAGGACCGAATATGCGAGGAAATTTCTTTGCATGTGCTTGATTGCGCTAACCGAGCCTAGCAATTATTTCGAGTTAGTGGCTACAATTTCAAGCTGTCGTTTGCATGCGTGGATGCGACTGTATGATAATTTCAAAGTTGACTGGGGCACTCGGGACGCGGGTCCAACCTTCCTTGCGACATTCATGTAGTAGTAAGACATTGATGCGTCATATATTACCAGAATGAAGGTACGGGGGGACATAGATTTCGCCAGAAATCCGTTGAAATTTTGTAAAGAACATTATTTATGTATGTCACTCAAAGTGAAGACCAACGATACTCATATCGAAAGGAGCTGTGCTATCATTCAAGCTTAGGCTTTTCAACGCTCACGCTAGTCATTAACTAATGACTTGAACTGCATAAATTGCCTCCTAGGTGCAGGTCAGATATGTTGAGTTACGAGTACTAGGTACTGTGGATACATCGATGTGGCTAGAGAGACCTCCCTACTGGTGTCTACAGTCTTACATAAGACTGGTGATCAATGATCGACGGGGTAGCGCACAATATCGACAACAAAGTTAAAAGTGCAAGAGAACTTGTTGCAATAACGAAAGCAATAGTCAATGTCCCTCAACACTATTGATGATCGCCAGTGTCTTGAGCATTGTTAGTGTCTCGGGGTTGATTGGTGTCTTGAGTATCATTAGAGTCTTGGGGAATAGATACACAGCAGATGAACAAAATGCAACGAGTCCACAACGTGTGATTTTTGATGCGTTTTGCCACGTCACTGACGCGCTTTGGTCGCGGAGCAACATACAATGCCTGAATAGAAATCATTAGACTGTGACAATAAACAAACAAATCAGACATACCTGTTTGTCCCGAACTGCCGTGACTTCGACAGGACGAGGACGGATCTGTTGGAGTTCTATTGATTGATTGGTGTTATGAGATCGGTGGAAGAGGGAGGGAAATCGATTGAAGAAGGCATCTGGAGGTGATGCCGAGGAAAGTGGGAGGAGAGATGCAGGGGAATGAGGATGAGCGCCGGATGACTGAGGGCGCGAGTGTTGGCCAAAGAAGCGATAAATTGAATGTGTACAACGTACCTGAAACCCATCTCGCACGTCATCAAGAAAGCGTGGCGGTAGTCGATAGGTGTACTCGTGCTTGGCTAGACGTCGCGTAGCATCGGTCTAAAAGGTCGATAGTTAGACGCATGGTCAAGGATAGTAAGCGGGTGACATACGCCCATTAACGACTTCTGAGTTGTGACATGCGAGTGAGAGATTGGTGTGATCTGCAAGAAAGAGAAATGGACCATACCTTCTGTTTGAGTCATCTTGCGGCATCTGAGAGTGAACAATGTCAGGGTTGTGACGGAATATTATTTGATGTGTTTAAACTAACAACGGGAATGGACAAGAGATCTTCAAGGCCAGTATCCTTTAGGGTGGTATGAATGTCCCATGCGTACGCATTTTTGTCATCACAACCCGTGACTAGCAGCTTTCCATCGGCAAAAATTGCTACTTCATTGACTGGGTCTTGATGCTGTAGGGGTGGACCAGCTGGGAGATTCTTGTCGAGATCCCATAGACGCGCTGTTTTATCCCACGACGCACTCGCGAGGAGGCGGTCGTTCTGAAACAAGGAGAGAGACCAGACAACGCTTCCTCGGGTGTGTTCGTGACCATCCAGAATGCCGATTTGCTGCCATGTGGCAGTGTCGAATATCCTAATCCAGCCTTGACCATCTCCGAAGACAAGCTTCTTTTGATCCGAGGTCCATGCCAAGCTCCAAACTTGAGAATCGTGTTCGATTGTGGAAAGCAGGTTGCCTGTCTTTGCATCCCAGACTTTTAATGCAGTCTCGTTGTAACCGCCGGTCGCAATTTTTGTTGTGTCGGGTGAGTAGATCACCGCGGACACATACCGGTGTCCAGTCTTGATTGGGCCTAGAACTGTGTCGCCGCTCTCTATTTCCCATACTCTGATCGTCGTGTCATTGGAGCCACTCACTACCCGCTCAC
The DNA here is from genome assembly GCA_930272055.1 of Rhizopogon roseolus. NCBI lineage: Eukaryota > Fungi > Basidiomycota > Agaricomycetes > Boletales > Rhizopogonaceae > Rhizopogon > Rhizopogon roseolus. The sequence goes on from CAKNEV010000076.1 coordinate 13,207, forward strand.
CATCTAAGCTCCAGCACAACGACCTCACAACAAGAGTGTGTCCGGTCCATCTCGCGACAACTTTCTCTGTCTCGACATCCCACAATCTCACTTTTCCATCCTCGCTTCCACTAGCAACTGTCTTGCCGTCTGGAGACAACGCTATTCTGTACACGACCTCTTTCCCATCATCACGCCAGTCATTGCCAATCTGTACGCCGCTCTCTAGGTTCCATAGCCGAAGTGAACCATGCGATGAGCATGTGATGATCCGCCGTCTGTCGGGCAGGTGCGCAACACCTGTTACCAAACCAGTGTGTCCTCGCATCATCTGGCATGGTTTTATCGCGACTGTTGATTTCATCTTAGCAGTGGGTGGAGGAGGCATAGTGGGCGCTAAGCGCCTTAACTTTGTGATCGTATGCGGGAGCAGCTAGCTAGGGTCTTTGGGATGGAATGAGTTGTTCTGAGGACAGAGGTTTTTGGTGAGTCAATGCACCTATCTTGAGTTGTTCACCTCAATTCTTATAAACATATGCCCACGATGAGCCTTAATGCAGTCAGAAAGTTGCTTTGAAACAATCGATCTTGACTCACGTCACGTTTTCGACTACGAATGAAACCGTTGTGTGGCGCACTTGGGCGATTCCTAGGTGACCTGGGTGGTGGTCAACTCTACTTAGCAAAAGCGTCAGATTTACTGCTCACGTTCAGCACTGTTCAACAACCAACACCAGTCTTAATCAAGAAGGACAACCTGACAATTGAGACGGTCAACGTTTTGTCTGGAGTAGTAGAAGCCAGCAAGTTTCGTGGAAGCAGTCCAATAAGGCGCGTCTCATGCGTTATCCTCGTGTTTGTTACAGAGTTTAGCAGATGCTGTGCATATCAAGCGCCCGGACCCAAGTTCTAAGCGCTAGCACCGCGCAGCTTTATCTTAACATATTGCCTACCCTGACGAACTCCAGCATACTGCACTTCATTGCTACTTCCCATGCTTCCCTCGCGCGGCAGGTTTGTAGATTATCTGTAACGTCCCGGGGGGGGGGGGGGGGGGGGGGGGGGGGGGGGGGGGGGGGGGGGGGGGGGGG
>CAKNEV010000076.1:14286-97800 GCA_930272055.1 Rhizopogon roseolus
AATAAAAGTGACGCATCCTGGGTCAATGCATTCCCAGGCTTGGAAAGAACCCCCCCCCCCCCCCCCAAAAAAAAAAAAAAACGACGCGAAGAACGGTCCTTTTTGTCAAGCAATCCAATCTAATGTCCACTGCTTGTACAGCGCCAACTGAAGCAATATGGCCTCATCAGACCTTCATTCTCAATTGCATGGTGCACATTAGCCATGGACACATTCTCATCGTGGACGCAATGAGCCACATTAGGGGGCTGAGATAAAAGCATAGACTGGCGTCATTTATGTATTTGGTTTCAGACTTTAAGAATTCTCGCTGCTACAGAGTTCTGAGTGCTAAATAGCGTAATGAACGAGATGACTGAAACGAGCAAGCCAGCTGGGGGTAACGCCTCGTACACAATCTCAGTCGCAAGTGTTCACTCGCACGCAGACATGTGAGTCAAGAAGGATCTGTTCGGCACAGCAACAAGATTGATCTGGTGGGCGGTAGTGGCAAAGCGAAAGAGTACATAAACCGGTGTCTTTTTCAGAGAGATCATATTCAAGTTGCTTGCAAGGTTTGTTTCCTATGCATTCATCATGCAACACTCGTATTGAAACTGACAGAAGCGTCGTTCATTTGTGCATCCGGGAATCCTGGACAGAGCCGCACACTCATTGCAGAGCGCGAATTCGAAGTTTCGAGGTTCATCGAGCACAAAGAACCTTCCTCATTTTCGGTAAATAACTTGCCTGCCTTGGTATTCTAGATTTTGATGCAATGTTTCTTGTATCGAGTAAGTAGATCACCCCGGTTGCAATACTTCAGAGGGGACATTAAATAGGTTGCTAAGACAGAAGAATTGAGATGCTTGAGACCTTAGGTGGGTTTTAGTAGGCGACTCGAAGGATGGTAACAATAATATTGACTAGCAGAAACCCGTCATCGTTGATGTACTGTATTTGCAATTTGGCATAGATAGTAGTTGTAGTATAGAGACGCCACATATGGAGTGAATTGGATGACAGTACTGTAATCACGTCAGGAGACCAGAGTATCTCTCTCACATGCTACGAATGCCACAATTTCTCCAGCGGTCGGACGACATGCACGAGTCAACCAACATCGCTGTATGAACTCCCAGTGCAAAGGTGCTATCTTCGATTCCTTGGGAGGCTCCGGTTTCTTACCTTTCATCACATGTCCCAACACTACATTGTCTTTCTTCAGATAATAGTAGGGTACCTTGCAAGTCAGCACCTAGAACACATACAAAGTGAATGGGATATGTCGCCTTCAAATTCCAAGTTACTGACCTGCAATGCAATACTGCCAAACGAGTATATATCGCACTCAATGGTAAGCGACACCACTGTGTTATCTTCATCATCGTCTTCTGGTACTTCAAATAGCTCTGCAGCTGCCCATCGGATATTCCCCCTGATGGAGCTCGTGAAATAAGAGGGATTAATGAACTCCAGGACCATGGTTGAGAGACCAAAGTCAGCTAGGCATGCCCGACCATTGCCTTGAACCAAGACATTCGACTGAAGAATTAAATGAGTGAGTGAAATAGCACATGTGCTGTGGATGGCCGCACATACCCCTGTCAAGTCGCCATGGACGATTGATTTGCTATGGACTGAAGACATGAGATTGGAAAAATTGCATAAAGTGGTGGATGACTAACGGTATTGCAATCCAAGGGCGACGTCATTCAGCTGATGTGTGTTAGCACACATGCGCAATCCTCACAAAGAAAGCTTACAAGGGAGAACTTATCTTCAGACGATAACGTATTTTGTTGGCGCACAAGAAAGCCTGTCAGAGCTCCATTAGGAACCCATGGGCAAATCATTGCAGGGTAGGGCCCAAAGTTGCTTGCGATTCCCCAGAGTGGAAGAATACAGTCATGTTTGAGACGACCCCATACTTTCAGCTCGCGACGCACTCTCTAAGCCAAGGCATCATTATTAGACTGTGGAACTATAGATGAAGATATTACCCTCGAATTTTTCCGCATTGAGGTACCATCATCCAGCTCAAAAGTACGAATGGTCTTCACTGCCACCTATCTCATTTTCAGGATAGAGGTACTAAGAAGCACCACATGCTGGGCATACCTGGACAACTTTATTGGGCCTCGCTAGCACACACTTCCAGATATCCCCAAAGCCTCCAGAAGCAATTGGATAGTTTGGCCTTTCCTGAATGTGATCGGTAAGATCTTGCAGTGAATAAGCTGACAATTCTTGACTAGACTCCTGGGCTGATTTCACGGGCGTGGTAGCTGGTGGAGAGATATCCTGCTGTTGCCGATAATGGGTGGTGAGTTTCGCGGAGGACTGAAATCATGAAGGTCGGAATATCAACTAATTGACGTGAGGTTGACAACATACCTCATCATCAGATTGATGGGGGTCCGTAAGACAGGCTGGGCTTTGTTTAGGGGCGGTCTGGTGGAAATATTAGTATGATTGGAAAAGTTAAAACTGATCATATCTTACATCCTGCTTGAGTGAATTTCGCAACAAATATCGTCAGTGAGATAGAACGAGTAATCAACTTACGCTTACATGGAGAATGGACAAGAGGTCTTCAAGGCCAGTGTCCTTCAGGGTGGCATCAATGTCCCATACGTACACGTTTTTGTCACCACAGCCCGTGACCAGCTGCTTTCCATCGGCAGAAATCGCTGCGCTAGGGACAAAGGCTTGATGTTGTAGGGGTGGACCGACTGGGAGATTCGTGTCGAGATTCCATAGACGCGCTGTTTTATCGTATGATCCACTCGCGAGGAGGCGGTCATTCTGAAACAAGGACAGACAGCGGACGGAGTTTGTGTGACCCTCGAGAACGGCGATCTGTTGCCATGTGGTGGTGTTGAATATCCTAATCGAGGTGTTTGACCCGGTGATAAGCTTCTTTCGATCCGAGGTCCATGCCAAGCTCCAAACTGAAGAATCGTGTTCGATTGTGGAAAGCAGGTTGCCTGTCTTTGCATCCCAGATTTTTAATGCAGTCTCGTCGACACCGCCTGTCGCAAGCTTTGTTGCGTCGGGTGAGTACATCACCGCGAACACATACAGATGTCCAGTCTTGATTGGACCTAGAACTGTGTCGCCGCTCCCGACATCCCATACCCTCATCGTCCCACAATTCGACACGCTCACCACCCGCTCACCATCTACACTCCAGCACAACGACCTCGTAGTGTCAGTATGTCCGGTCCATCGAGCGACAGTTTTCTTCGTCTCAATGTCCCACAATCTGATTCTCCCATCGTTGCTTCCACTAGCAACTGTCTTACCATTTGGAGACAGTGCTATGCTCCACAATGCCTCTTTCGCATAATCACGCCAGTCATTGCCAATCTGTACGCCACTCTCTATGTTCCATAATCGAAGTGAACCATCAGACGAACATGTGATGATCCGGCGTCCGTCGGGTAGGTGCACAACACCTGTTACCCAATGAGTGTGTCCTTGCATCGTCTGGCGGGGTTTTATTGTGGATGTCGATTTCATCTTAGCGGTCGGTGGAGGACGCGCAGTGAGCGCTGGGCACCTCAACGATGTTCGATCGTATGCGAGAGCAGCCAGCTAGGTAAGTTGTTCGGAGGGCAGATGTTTCTGGTGAATTGACGCACCTATCTTCTTTCGCCTCGGTTCTTATCAATATATGTCCACGAAGAATTGCTCATCAGAAAGTTTACTTTGAAACCACCGATGCTGGCTCACTGGACTTTTCTGACTCCGGATGAAGATGTTCTTGCGTGGGTGACCTGGGAGGTGGTCAATTCACCTGGTAAACGCGCCCAAGGTGTGAATTTACTACTCACGTCAAGCACCGTTCAGTAATCAACGCCGATCTCAAATAAGAGGGACTGCCTGACAGCTGAGACTCTCTACGTTTTGTCTGGGCTAGTAGCGGCTAGCAATTTTCGTGAAAGCAGTGCGTTATTTTCGTGTTTGTTACACAGTTTAACAAATGCTGTGCATATCAAGCGCCCGCTCCAAATGAAGACGATATTCATATCGAAAGGAGCTGTGCCATTATTCGAATTTAAACTTTCAATGCTCACGCTGATCATTAACTGATGACCTTGAACTATGTAAATTGCCTCCTTGGTGCAGGTCAGATATGTTGAATACTAGGTACTGTGAATACGCCGATGTGGTGCGTTCCAGACTAGACAGACCTCCCAACTGGTATCTTACCACGATGAGACGTAAGAATGGTGATCGATGATCGACAAAGTTAAAAGTACAAGAGAAACTTGTTGTGATAATGAAAACAATGGTCAACGTCCCTCAACACTGTTGATGATCGCCAGATTGTTAGTGTCTCGGGGTTGATTGGTGTGTTGAACATCATTGGCGTCTTGAGGAATAGATACACAGCAGATGAACAAAATGCAACGAGTCCACAATGTGGGATTCTTGATGCGCTTTGCCTTATCACTAACGGGCTCTGGTCGCCGAGCAACATACAATGCCTGAACGGAAATAATTAGACTTTCACAATAAACAAACACACCAGATATACCTGTTTGTCCTTAACTGCAGCGACGTTGACAGGACGAGGATGGCTATGCCGGAGTTCCATCGATTGATTGGAGTTGTGATATCGGTGGAAGAGGGAGGAAAATCGATTGAAGAGGGCATGCGGAGGTGATGCCATGGAACGAGGGAGGCGAGGTGCAGAGGAATGAGGATGACGGTCGGGTGGCTGAAGGCGCGGATGTCGGCTAAAGAAGCGATGGATCAAATGTTCACAACGTACCTGAACACCATCTGGCGCGTCATCAAGAAAGCGTGACGGTAGTCGAGAGGTGTACTCGTGCTTGGCTAGACGTCGCGTAGCATCGGTCTAAAATGTCGATAGTTACATTCATGGCCAAGGATAGCAAGCGGATCACGTACGTCCATTAATGACTTTTGAGTTGTGATCTGGGAGTGAGATTGGTGTGATTTGCACGAAAGAGCAATGAACCATACCTTCTGTTTCAGTCCATCTTGCGGCATCTGAAAGTAAACATTGTCAGTGTTGCAACGGAGCATTAGTTGATGTGTTCGTTTGCACTAACATCGGGAATAGACAAGAGGTCTTCCAGGCCAGCATCCTTTAGGATGGTGTGGATGTCCCATACATACGCGTCCTTGTCATCACAACCCGTGACTAGCAGCCTTCCATCGGGAGAAATGGCTGCACTACGGACTGAGCCTTGATGCTGTAGGGGTGGACCAACTGGGAGGTTCGTGTCGAGGTTCCATAGACGCGCTGTGTTATCCCACGATGCACTCACGAGGAGGCGGTCGTTCTGAAACAAGGACAGAGAGCGGACAGTTTTTTGGTGACCCTCGAGAATGGCGATCTGCTGCCACGTGGCTGTGTCGAATATCCTAATCGAGGTCTTTGATCCAAGTGATAATCTTCTTTTGATCCGAGGTCCATGCCAAGCTCCAAACTTGTTCATCGTGTTCGATTGTGGAAAGCAAGCTGCCTGTCTTTGCATCCCATATTTTTAATGCAGCGTCGTAATCGCCGCCGGTCGCAATCTTTGTTGTGTCGGGTGAGTAGATCACCGCGGACACATACCCGTACCCAGTCTCGATTGGACCTAGAACTGTGTCGCCGCTTTTTACATCCCATACTCTGATTTTCGTGTCGTCGGAGCTACTTACCACCCGCTCACCATCTACACTCCAGCACAATGCCCTCATAGTGCCAGTGTGTCCGGTCCATCTAGCGATAACCTTCTTCGTCTCAATGTCCCACAATCTTATTTTCCCATCCTTGCTTCCACTAGCAACTGTCTTGCCGTTTGGAGACAATGATATGACCCACACTGCCTCATTCCCATCATCACGCCAGTCATTGCCAATTTGTACGCCGCTCTCCGAGTTCCATAGTTGAAGTGAACCACCTTCCGAACAAGTGATGATGCGCCGTCCGTCGGGCAGGTGCGCAACGCCTGTTACCCAACTAGTGTTTCCTCCCATCGTCTGGCGGGGTTTTATCGCGGACGTCGATTTCCTCTCAGCGGTGGGTGAAGGAGGCATAGTGGGCGATGTTCGATCGTATGCGAGAGCAGCCGGCTAGGGAATTCAGAGGGAATGAGTTGTTCGGAGGGCAGAGGCTTCTGCCAGTGGTGAGTCGACGCACCGGTACCTATCTTCTTTCACCTCGGTTCTTATTACATAATATATGCCCACGAAGCATTGCTCATTAGAAAGTGTGCTTTGAAACAATCAGATGGACGTTCCTCGTACCTGACCTTTTGACGATCTGGGCAGTGGTCAACTCCACCTCGCAAAAGCGTCCCCAGGTATGAATTTACTACTCACGTTCAGAAATCAACACCAATCTTAAACAAGAGGGACAGTCTGAGAACTGAGATGGTCGACGTTTTGTCTGGAGTAGTGGAAGCTAGCAAATTCGTGGAAGCAGTCTAATAAGGTTCGACCAATGCGTTATCCTCATGATGTTTGTTACAGTTGAACAAATGCTGTGCATATCAAGCGCTCTCACCCGAGTTCTATGTAGCGCTAGCACTTTGTGCAGCTTTATCTTGGCATATTGTCTACCTTGGGCAGTCTTGACAAACTTCCAACATACTGCATGTGATCGCCAGGTCTGTAGGTTTCGGCAACGTCCATACCCCTTCAAAACGACGCGAAAAACGGTCCTTTGTCAAGTAAACCATCGATGTCCAATGGCAATGTCCATAGCTTGTACAGCGCCAACTCAAGCAATATGGCCCCCATCAAACCCTCATTCTGAATCTCACGAAGCACATTAGCCAGGGATGCATCGCCATCATAAACACAATGAGCCACATGGAAGGGTTAGATAAAATGACAGGTGGACGTCATTTATGTATTTTGTTTCAGACGTTGAGAATTCTCGCCGCTGCGGGGTGCTGGGTCTGGAACAGCGTGGCGGGCGGGAAGATTGGAAGAGACACGAACCCGAAACGTGTGGCATGTCTCACTCGTGCAGATAAATGGCGCGATACAATGGTTCATCCTCCTTCGTTAACGGTATGAACGCCAATCCCGGTTATCACTTCCTTCGCTAACGCACTGACGGGGATATCGACCGACATAAATGACATCAGTGCTTTTGGGTGCGCGCTAGTTCTCTCATTGTATGATGAGACACATTTCTGTGAGCATGTTGTACATGCATCCCCTAGGCAGTCATTTGGGAAGTCAAGGGCGCCTTCTTCGTTATCCGGTGTCGACAGGCGGGGAGATCTCTGAGAAGACGGCTGACCTTGGCCAAGAATCATATATATGAAATTGAGTTCACTGTCATCAAAGTCTATTAAAGGGGACTACGAAGGCATCAACAAGATTAACAATGACGGTACGAGAAGATAGATGGAAATATGAAAATAATGACCATGTGCAGTAATTCCATGATTGGTCCGGTGGAGTAGACGCACAACAGATACAAAAAACGGAGCAAGCCCACCGTGAGGGATTCCTGCCCAGTGGGTTGTGACTAAAAGTACAAGAAAACTTGTTGCAATAATGAAATCAATGGACGTGTCCCTCAACACTATTGATGATCGCCAGTGTCTTGAGCATTGTTAGTGTCTTGGGGCTGATTAGTATTTTGAGCATCGTTAACGTCTTGAGGAATAGATACACAGCAGATGAACAAAATGCAACGAGTCCACAATGTGGGATTCTTGATGCGCTTTGCCTTGTCACTAACGGGCTCTGGCCGCCGAGCAACATACAATGCCTGAACGGAAATCATTAGACTTTCACAATAAGCAAACACATCAGATATACCTGTTTGTCCTGAACTAAAGCGACGTCGACAGGACGAGGATGGCCATGCTGGAGTCCCATTGATTGATTGGTTTTGTGATATCTGTGTAAGAGGGAGGAAAATCGATTGAAAGGGCCAGTGGAGGTGGTGCCGAGGAACGAGGGGGGCGAGGGGCATAGGAATGAGAATGAACGCCGGAGGTCTGAGGGCGTGGGTGTTGGACAAGGAAGCGATGAATTGAATGTTCACATCATACCTGAACACCATCTCGCACATCATCAAGAAAGCGTGGCGGTAGTCGAGAAGTGTACTCGTGCTTGGGTAGACGTCGCGTAGCATCGGTCTAAAATGTTCAGTTACATTCATGGTTAGGGTTAGCAAGCGGGTCACGTACGTCCACTAGCGACTTTCGGGTTGTGACCTGGGGGTGGGGGATTGGTGTGATCTGCATGGAAGAGCAATGGACCATACCGCCTGTTTGAGTCTATCTTGCGGCATCTGAAAGTGAACATTGTCAGCGTTGCGATGGAACACTTGTCGACGTGTTTACATTGAGAATGGACAAGAGTTCCTCAAGGCCAGCATCCTTTAGGATGGTGTGAATGTCCCATACGTACGCCTTCCCGTTATCACAACCCGTGACTAGCTGCTTTCCATCAGCAGAAATCGCTGCGCTTTTGACTCTGTCTTGATGCTGGATGGGTGGACCGACTGGGAGATACGTGTCCAGGTTCCATAGACGCACTGTTTTATCGCGTGATACACTCGCAAGGAGGCGGTCGTTCTGAAACAAGGAAAGTGAGTCGTTTTTATGACCCTCCAGAATGGTGATTTGCCGCCATGTGGTGGTGTCGAATATGCTAATTGAGGCATATGACCCAATGATAAGCTTCTTTTGATCCGAGGTCCATGCCAAGCTCCAGACTTGTTCATCGTGTTTGATTGTGGAAAGCAGGTTGCCTGTCTGTGCATCCCAGATATTTAATGCAGCCTCGTACGCGCCGCCGGTCGCAATCTTTGTTGTGTCGGGTGAGTACATCACCGCAGAAACATGCAGATGCCCAGTGTTGATTGGACCTAGGACTGTGTCGCCGCTCTCGACATCCCATACTTGATCGTTGTGTCGTCGGAGCCACTCACCATCCGCTCACCATCTACACTCCAGCACAATGACTTCAAAGTGCCAGTATGTCCGGTCCATCTAGCGACAATTCTCTTCGTCTCAATGTCCCACAATCTTATTTTCCCATCGCTGCTTCCGCTAGCAACTGTGTTGCCGTTTGGAGACAATGCTATGATCCACACTGCCTCTTCCCCATCATCACGCCAATCATTGCCAATTTGTACGCCGCTCTCGAGGTTCCATAGTCGAAGTGAACCATCCAATGAACATGTGATGATCCGCCGTCCGTCGGGCAGGTGCGCAACACCTGTTACCCAACCAGTGTGTCCTCGTATCTTCTGGCGTGGTTTTATCGCGAACGTCGATTCCATCTTAGCAGTGGGCAGAGGAGGCATAGTGGGCGCTGGGCGCCTTAACTATGTATGATCGTATTCGAGAGTAGCCAGCTAGGGTCTTGGAGTGAATGAGTTGTTCGGAAGACAGAGGTGACTGGTGAGTCGATGCACCTATCTTGAGTCTTTCACCTTGATTCTTACCAATATATGCCCACGAAGCATTGCTCATCAGAAAGTTGCTTTGAAATAATCGATCCTGACTCACATCACGTTTTTGACTACGAATGAAATCGTTGCTGGGTGGTCAACTCAACTTAGCAAAAACGTCAATTTACTACTCACGTTCAGCACCGTTCAACAACCAACACCAGTCTTAAACAAGAGGGACAGCCTGACAACTGAGACGGTCAACGTTTTGTCTGGAGTAGTAGAAGCTACCAAGTTTCGTGGAAGCAGTCCAATAAGGCGCGTCCCACGTGTTATCCTCGTGTTTGTTAGACAGTTTAGCAAATGCTGTGCATATCAAGCGCTCGCACCAAAGTTCTAGCGCCCGCATGCAGCTTTATCTTCCAGCATATTGCACTTCATCGCTACTTCCCATGCTCCCTTCACGCGGCAGGTCTGTAGATTATAGATGACCCCGGTCGCGACACTTCAGAGGGAACATTATATAGGTTGTTGAGATGGAAGAACTGAGACGCTTGAGGTGTTCAGTGGATTTCAGTAAGCGACTCGAAGGATGGTAACAATAATATTGACTAGCAGAGACCCGTGACCGTCTTGTATAGAGGTTACATATGTAGTGAATCGGATGGCATGGTACTGTAATCGCGTCAGGAGACCAGGGTACCTCTCTCACATGCTATAAATGCCACAATTTCTCCAGCCGTCGGTCGACATGCACGAGACAACCAGCATCGCTGTATGAACTCCCAGTGCAAAGGCGCTATCTGCGATTCCTTGGGAGGCTCCGGTTTCTTACCTTTTATGACATGTCCCAGCACTACATTGTCCTTCTTCACATAGTAATAGGGTACCTTGCAAGTGAGCACCTAGAACACGTGCAAAGTGAATGGGATATGTCGCCCTCAAATTCCAAGTGACTGACCTGCAATGCAATACTGCCAAACGAGTATATATCGCACTCAATGCTAAGCGACACCACTGTATTGTCTTCATCATCATCATCATCATCTGGTACTTCAAATAGCTCTGCGGCTGCCCATCGTATATTCCCCCTGATGGAGCTCGTGAAATATGAGGGATTAGTGAACTCCAGGATCATGGTTGAGAGACCAAAGTCAGCCAGGCACGCCCGACCATTGCCCTGAACCAATACATTTGACTGGAAAGTTAAATAAGTGACATAGCACACCTGCTGTAGGTGGCCGCACATACCCCTGTCAAGTCACCATGTACAATTGATTTGCTATGGACTGAAGACATGAGATTGGAAACATTGCATAGAGTGGTGGATGACCTACGATATTGCAATCCAAGGGCGATATCATTCAGCTGATGTGCGTCAGGCTTCAGCATACATGTGCAATCCTCACAAAGAAAGCTTACAAGGGAGAACTTATCTTGAGACGATAACGTGCCTTGTTGGCGCACAAGAAAGCCTGTCAGAGCTCCATTAAGAACCCATGGGCAAATCATTGCGGGGTGGGGTTGAAAGTTGCTTGCCACTCCCCAGAGTGGAAGAATACAGTCATGTTTGAGACGGCACCATACTTTCAGCTCGCGACGCACTCTCTAAGCCAAGGCACCATTGTTAGACTGGGACACCATAGATGAAGATATTACCCTTGAGTTTTTCCGCATTGAGGCATCGTCATCCAACTCAAAAGTACGAATGGTCTTCACTGCCACCTATGTCATGTTCAGGACAACAGTATTAGGAAGCACCACATGCTGAGCATACCTGGACCACTTCATTAGGGTTCATTAGCACACACTTCCAGATATCCCCGAAGCCTCCAGAAGCAATTGGATAGTCTGGCTTTCCCTGAATGTGATCGGTAAGATCTTGCAGTGAATAAGCTAATGATTCTTGATTAGATTCCTTGGCATCTTGCGCAGGCTTAATAACTGGTGGGGAGATGTCTTGCTGTTCCGAATAGCGGATGCCGAGTGTTGCGGAGGACCGAGAGCATGAAGGTCTGAATGTCAACTGAACGACATGAGGTTAACGACATACCTCATCATCAACAAAACTTATCGGAAATTGATGGGAATCTGTAAGGCAGGCTGGACTTTGTGTAGGAGTAGTCTATAATGGAGATATTAGAATAATTGGAAAAGTTACAATTGATCATCTCCTACATCCTGCTTGAGTGAATTTCGCAGCACGTAACAACAAATATTGTCAGCAAGATAGAACAAATGATCAATTTACCCTCACATTGAGAACGGCCAAAAGTTCTTCAAGGCCAGCGTCCATCAGGGTGGTATGAAGGTCCCATCCGTACGCGTTTTTGTCACCACAACCGGTGACTAGCTGCTTTCCATCAGTAGAAATGGCTGCGCTTTGGACAAAGGCTTCATGCTGGAAGGGTGGGCCAACTGGGAGATTCGTGTCGAGATTCCATAGACGCGCTGTTTTATCGTATGATCCGGCGGTCATTCTGAAATAATGAGAGAGCGGACAATGTATGTGTGACCCTCCAGGATGGCGATTTGCTGCGTGGCGGCGCCAAATATCCTAAATCCAGCCATCATGATCTCCGGTGATAAGCTTCTTTTGATCCGAGGTCCACGCCAAGCTCCAAACTTGATCATCGTGTTTGATTATGGAAAGCAGGTTTCCTGTCTTTGCATCCCAGATTTTTAATGCAATCTTCTGGAGACCGCCGGTCACAATCTTTGTTGCGTCGGGTGAGTAGATTACCACGGACATATGCACATGCCTAGTGTTGATTGGACCGCATCAAGGTCAATTCTGATCTCGGTGTTATTAGCGCGGGCAAGGGCGAGAATAAGAACCGGGTCGGGGTAGCGTTGCCCATAGCTAAGACAGATACTAATGCGGCATATGAGGATGCCATTCATGTTTTCTTGTCGACGACGGGGGTAGCGCAAAATATCACAATGAAATTAAAAGTACAAGAAAACTTGTGCAATGATGAAAACAATGGTCAATGCCCTGCAACTCTATTGATGATTGCCGGTCTCTTTAGTAATATTGGTGTCTTGCGGATGATTGGTATCTTGGGCATCATTGGAGTCTTGAGGAATAGATACACAGCAGATGAACAAAATGCAACGAGTCCACCATGTGGGATTCTTGATGCGCTTTGCTATGTCACTGGTGCGCTCTGGTCGCGGAGCAACATACAAAGCCTAAACAGAGATCATTAGACTTTGACGATAAACAAACACACCAGATCTACCTGTTTGTCCCGAACTGCGGCAACTTCGACAGGACGAGGACGGCTCTGTTGAAGTTCCATTGATTGATTAGTATTTTGAGAGCGGTGGAAGAGGGAGGAAAATCGATTGAAGAGGGCATGTGGAGGTGATTCTGAGGAACGAGGGACGCGATGTGCAGAGGAATGAGGATGAGCGCCGGGTGGCTGAGAGCGCGGATGTTGGCTAAAGAAGTGATGGATCGAATGTTCACAACGTACCTGAACACCATCCCGCGCGTCATTAAGAAAGCGTGGCGGTAGTCGATAGGCGTACCCGCGCTTGGCTAGACGTCGCGTAGCATCAGTCTAAAATGTTGATAGTTACATTCATGGCCAAGGACAGCAAGCGGGTCACATACGTCCATTAACGACTTTTGAGTTGTGGCCTAGGAGTGAGAGATTGGTGTGATTTGTGCGAAAGAGCAATGGACCATACCTTCTGTTTCAGTTCATATTGCGGCATCTGAGAGTGAACACTATCAGGGTTGTGACGGAACACTAGCTGACGTGTTTGCACTAACATCGGGAATGGACAATAGGTCTTCAAGGCCAGCATCCTTCAGGGTGGTATAAATGTCCCATACGTACGCGCTTTTGTCATGACAGCCTGTGACTAGCAGTATTCCATCGGCAGAAATGGCTGCACTGCGGACTAGGTGTTTATGCTCGATGGGTGGACCGACTGGGAGATTCGCGTCGAGACTCCACAGACGCGCTGTGTTATCCTCTGACCCACTCACAAGGAGGCGGTCGTTCTGAAACAAGGAGAGAGAGCAGACGAAGTCTGTGTGACCCTCCAGAATGGCGATTTGCTGCCATGTGGCGGTGTCAAATATCCTAATCGACGGACACGACCCGGCGATAAGCTTCTTTTGATCTGACGTCCATGCCAAGCTGAAAACATCAGAATCGTGTGTGATTGTGAAAAGCAGGTAGCCTGTCTTTGCATTCCAGATTTTTGATGCATTGTCACCGCTAGTCGCAATCTTTGTTGTGTCGGGTGAGTAGATCACCGCCGACACATGCAGGTGTCCAGTGTTGATTGGACCTAGAACTGTGTCGCCGCTCTCGACGTCCCATACTCTCATCGTCCCATTATTATACCCGCTCACAACCCGCTCACCATCTACACTCCAGCACAACGACCACACACTGTGAGAGTGTCCGGTCCATCCAGCGATAACTTTCTTCGTCTCAATGTCCCACAGTCTTATTTGACCATCGCTGCTTCCGCTAGCAACTGTCTTGCCGTTTGGAGACAATGATATGTTGCCCACACACTCTTGCCCATCATCACGCCAGTCATTGCCAATTTGTTCGCCGCTCTCTAGGCTCCATAGTCGAAGTGAACCATCAAACGAACATGTGATGATCTGTCGTCTGTCGCGCAGGTGCACGACACCTGTTACAAAGCCAGTGTGTCCCCGCATTGTCTGGAGGGGTTGTATCGCGGACATCGAATTCATCTTAGCAGCGAGTGGAGGAGGCATAGTGGGCGCTGGGCACCTCAACAATGTTCGATCGTATGCGAGAGCAGCAAGCTAGGGAATTGAGAGTGAAATGAATCATTCGGTGGACAGAGGTGTGTGGTGGGTGAACCCACCTATCTTCTTTCACCTCAGTTCTTATCAATATATGTGCACGAAACATTGCCCATTAGAAAATTTTCTGTGAAACAATCGATCCTGACTCACTGGACCTTTCTGGCTACGTATGAAGATGTCGTTGCGGCGCACTTTTAGGCTTTGTAGGTAACCTGGGCAATGGTCAACTCTACCTAGCAAAAGCGCCCAAGGTATGAATTTACTACTCACGTCCAGCACCGTTTAGCAAACAACTAGTCTCAAACAAGATGGACGACCTGAAAACTGTAACGGTCGACGTTTTTCTCTGGCGTGGCGGAAGCTGGGTGTGTTGGTGGAAGTCGGCCAGTAAGGTTCGTACCATGAGTCATCCTCGTGTTCGGCTATCCTGGTCTCACTGGACGTTTCTGACTACGTATGTAGACGTTGTGGCGCATTTAGGTGATTCGTAGGTGACCTTTTGACGATCTGGGCAATGGTCATCTCTACCTCGCAAAAGCTCCCCCGGGTATGAACTCACTGCTCACATCCAGCACCGTTCAGCAATCAACATGTTGGGGTTGGCGGGTCGTTCGTGCCCAGATCGTTGCCCGTTCGGATCGCATGTTTCACTAGATCGTATGTTTCACTATTTTCGTGGTTACTTCTATTTTACATTCTAGAGCTCGCTGTTGTGCCGGCGGCTGTCTTACTTCATCGCGCGCGGACTGCAAAGCGCATAATAGGTTCAACACCTATGCTTCACTTTTCTTATTTAGTCTGCCATGATTCGTGTTTCATACCTCAGGCGTTGTCTCTCTCTCGAGTGCGCGACTGAGGTTAGTACTTTGATTCTTTCGTTATATGTTTACTTATGGCCATTACATAGTATACTGTCTCTGTATAGGTAATGCATAAGGCGTTGTCTCTCTCGAGTGCGCGACTGAGTATACTGTCTCTGTATAGTCACGCACGGTCGAAGTTCTTATTCTCTCACAACACCAGTCTTAAACAACAGGGACAACCTGACAACTGAGACGCTCGACGTTTTGTCTGGAGTAGTAGAAGCTAGCCGCTTTCGTGCAAGCTGTCCAATGAGGTGCGTCCCATGCGTTTTCCTCGTGTTTGTTACACTGTTTAACAAATCTGAAGTAACTACGTGCAGCTGTATCTTAGCATATTATTGTCTATGTTGGGCAGCCTTGACGAACTTCCAGCATACTGCACGTCATCGCCACCTCCCCATGTTCCCTTCGTGTGGTAGGTCTGTAGGTCATCAGTAACCCCCTTCAAACTGATGCAAATAACGGTCCTTTTTGCCAACTTGAAGTAAACCGTCGATGTCCAATCATATCAGGAAACGGCAACAGCCGAGCAAAAGTGGTTACAAAGCACCCTGCAGCACCCCGCAGCACAACCCACCCCACCGATGAGTCATCTCCATCTGGCAATGTCCTCAGCTTCTACAGCACCAACTCAAGCGATACGGCCCTCATCAAACCTTCGTTCTGAATCTCACGAGACATTCATCTTAGACGTGATGACCCACGGACATCAAGACAGACAGACGGCGAGCGGGTTAGTAAGCGGGTCTAATGATGGGACGGTAAGTGTCGCGTGCAACGGTCTCCGAGGGTGTTCTCGAAGTACGACAATGTTTCTGAACGATTACATAAATGGGAGTTTTGGATACCGCGCATTTTTCGCTCTCTTCAGCAACTTACAGTAAATCCGACTTCGGATTATCGGACCCACGTAATAAGAGACCGAATATCATGACATCAGGGAATGGGATGCAAGGTTCATCTTTCATCAGTCTCGTCGATTCCGACAAGTTCGCAACTATGCGCATATGATTATGACGCCTTCCATGAGGTACTTTAACGGGATCTGATTTTAAACGTCACTGCTTTCTGCAGTCACTGTATGTAATTCACAGTCCTACTGGTACATAATGTTGGCGACCTAGCGCTTGTTTGTGACATGGGTATATGGTACATGACGGCTCCAATGACTGAAGTTGGTATAAATTGACTTGGTATACATCTGATATTGCATTCACGCATTGACTGCCGGTGAGGCAACAGAATAGAAACTGCTCGACGATATAAATGCATGGCCGAAAGAGAAACGTCGGATTTACATTACCTTAAGGAATCAGGTCTCGTGGGAGCGTCAACATTACAACGGGCCAGCCGGTCTAACACCTCCGACATCATCGGTCGCTTTTCTGGATCCTCATCCATAAGTTGTCGAGAAATTTCAAGTAGCGTATCGCGCTCCGTGGACGGACGACACTTAAGACACAGGTCCTCTAATGTCTTTCCACAGGACCACAAATCCGCACTGATAGCGCTGTAGCGGCCCTCACCAGCTACCTCGGGTGCAATATATCCGGGGCCCACGACGCCACGGAACTTATGTCCAACACCATTGACCCGCACGGACCTGTTTTTTTTTTTTTTTTTTGGTGGAACGATGTTGCGAGAAGGCAATTGACCGAGTCAGCCCCTTCAAGCACGTTGATGTACGGGAGTTTCACCCGTGTATCTAGAAAGAAGTCACCCAGAGGAAATACATTACGTACGCAGTGTGGGACTCAACCTCTCCAAATAACGAGTTATCTGTTCCGCCCCGGAGGGCGGTGAGAAGCTATACCCACTAAAACCCCTGATAATCTGATCCAGTTGTCCGGTAAGTTGTCCTCGTTTCTTAGGATCCCGTTCCATGTTTTGAGCACAAGTTCTTCACTAAGGGCCTTTTTGCCGTATCTGAACACATTTGTCAGGATTTTGTCGAATTTTAACCATTCTTGAGCTTGTAATAATCGTATTGGTCAAGTGAGGAACTTCCGATAATGCCACGCGCTTTGGCGAATTCTGATTTTAGGTACTGAAAGACCTGAAAGATGAGTCATAGCGTCATCGGAAATTGTAACAGGTAACAATTCGGTTTTCAGCACGACGTGGAATATAACCTGGTCCATGGCAGACAGCTGTGGGAGATGTGAAAACGAAGTAAGTTAGTTAGATGCATAGGAAGGGCACATCTGAATGCGACCTTGTGTAGATTCGCCAATGAACGTAGAACGATGAGACAAACTACGTTGTGTGGCGGTAGACCTTGCAGTTAAAGATAATCGTTGTTGCTTTGGTATTTGGATTCGTCCACATAAGTCCTGTTTTGATATGTGGGAAATTGTGTTTGTTCACCAAACTATGTAGGCACACTCATGATCATTTCGGAAACATTATCTGTCATCATATCAATGTGATTCCCCATCACAGTGCCCATGTGGGGGCATTGCTACATGCATGGATGCCAATAATCTTACTCCCGAGTACGAAAGATGAGTCGGCTGATTAATGATTCATCCCTATCCGGGGCTGGGGCTGGGGCGACGTGCCCCACCACTACCGAGAAAGGTGCCATCCGACTACCAGCACTGAAATTAGAGAGCTATCACCCACGTCAAAGTCCTGGATGTTATACAGTTGAGCTACTTGTCAGTGCTCTAGCGAGAACATCATCCATTTCGCGGTCATATCTCTACCCATCTGCCTTTTTTTTTTTTTAATTCCATTTATGTCCTATGGAGAGCTATGCTCTATGGAGGACAGTACGTGCTAGTCTATGAAGCGACTCTATGTATGTGCGATATATGGTGATACTATCTAGTGACAATCGGAACGCGTACCCGGCCGCTGAGGCGGACAGATGCAGGAATCAGGGTGGATGCAGTAGGGTTTAATTTTGTGATATAATTAAGGGGAGGGGCCAGGGATTGAGAATGGGCATGCTCCTTTGTTCCGACTGACTGATTCCAGTGAGAGTGGTAGATTCCGTGTATACGGGTGGGGAGTTTGCAGGATGATACAGGATGAAATAAGGTGATACAGGATATGTGGGTGTGTGGGACGGGGTGGTATGTTGATAGCAGGGTGGATGTGTGGTTTACGGGGATTCTCTATACATGGGCGTGATGTCATCAATCTGCCATGGCGGTTTACGAGGTAGCGGGATTTCACCTAGTGTTTCTTTCACTCTTCCGCTAGCGTTTATGAATTGGACGAGGTGTGGGGTGGCTATGGAGTCGGTGAGGAGAAATGAGATGGAGGTGGCTTTGCGACCAAGTGCGCCAGCGAGAATGTGACGTTCGCGTACCCATCTGCCTGTTCATCATCATTCCACTGATCAGGCGTGGATATAGATCTACTTTCTGAAGCACCCCAATACTTCGCAACGGTGAGGATACGATCCATGCCTCACGTACCTTGCAATACATATGATACCTGTTCCTCTTAAAATAGTTCATTGCGTTTACAATGATGTCATTGTGTCTCTGGCCGTACCTTGTGATGGCGGCGAAGAAAGCGAGAGCATCGCAGGTGATTGAAGTAATCTCTGTTTGGCTAGGGGATTGTTGAGTACAAAGAACGGAAGCATAAATCGGGTTGTTGTTATAACGACATCAGATTTAACACGAAGGTTGAAATAGTGATGAGGGCAGTAGCACTGCAATTGGTTCCATACAAGTTGCGGACATCGCTGGTATGGGGACTGGGAGTTGATAGTATACTTGGCAAGAGGGACAGCCCTTCTCATCGGTTCGGGGAGGCATGGACGTTACCAAAAGACTTGCCACCGGAGAGGAAATGTCCATGGAGCGCTGTATATCAAGATTGCCAAGTTAGACAATATAGATTCACCATAAGGACTCGGGCGCAAGTATACACAACATCATTAGTCTGTGCAACAAATATCGGGATAGCACATGATACATATCTTATCAGATTACTTCCACGAGCACTTCCAGCTTCCTAGTACCCCAGACAAGACGCAGACCCTCTCATTTTTTTCAGGCGGTCCCTCTTGTTTGAGACTTGTGTTGACCCCTGTACAGTGCTTTCCAGGTAAAACTTCAACGGACTCGGATCTTCGAACAGGGCACCTGCGAGTTCTCTGCAAAACCTGCTCTATACGTAGTCTGGAAGTTGCCCAGTGAGTCAGCATAAAATATTTCAGGCGATACTTTCTGATGAACAATACGTATACCTCGCACGCCTCTGTCGACAAGAACGATCCGTCGACCCACACCATGTCTTCACCCACCGCTGAGATGAAAAAGACGCCCACGATAAAGCCCCGCCAGACAATGCAAGGCCATACAGGGAGTGTATCGTACATCTAGCTGACAAACGACGGATCATAACAAGTTCAAGTAATGGTTCAGTCCGGCTATGGGACCTGAACAGCGGTGCACTTGAAATTGGCAATAGCTGACATGATCATGGACAAAGGGGGGTGTGCAGTATAGCCTTGTCTCCAAATGGCAAGACAGTTGCTAGCGCCCAAGTTGACTATCACATTCCTTTCCATACTAGCCACACTCGCAGTTGTATCAAGATTCAATACTGCCATTATTCGTGCATATCAAATGGAATCTTTCGGAGTCAGCCGGGTGGCTGAACCTTATCTACAGTACAAAGTATACGGTACAGCGCACCTCCATTATCGACATCCTGGAATAGAAGCACAGCAGACAAACGATTGTGTCGTGCTTTGGGGGAAAAGGACGTTATATATTGCTTTGACTTTGCAAGGCGCTATTGTGCCGCATTCGATTAGAGAATGTTCGCATTGGTAAGATGCAAGTAGCTTTTTTTGGGCAGGGCCCCCGAAGGGGTCCAGACCCCAATAGCGACCCCGACCTGTGAAAAGATGAGCCGAGGTGAGCTGCGAGGGTGGGTGGGCAACCTCGCAGCCTCAAGCTCTTAAGGTCTAGGTATCACCATCCGGGCCACAGCAGCAGGAAGGTAGCTATGTAACTGTAGCAAAGAACCCAGGTAACACTACTTAGTCGTGAAGGGTATCATAAAAGAATTGTAATAAAATAGGCTGCGAGAATCCGAGAAAGAGCGAAGGATAAGGGAGTGGAGGGTGGGGAAAAGAAAAGCTGAAGATGGCAGGCTCGAGCCTGCTGGAGCATGGCGCAAACACTGTGGGGTGTGGAGACGTCGTGCGCGACGCACAGCCACTGTCGCGAAGTCTTAACTCTAACCTACAGTCGTGCCTCCTTCCGGGATAGACTATCTATGATACTTCATTTTATCTATGTACTGTATCACCCGAGGCTGGTCGATTTTCATATCGAAAGAGCTGTGCTATTTCTCATGCTTCAACTTTGAGCTGAACTGATAAATTGCCCGCCCGGTGAAGGTCGATATAAGAGGGTGAGTACTACTTAGATGTGAATAGACCGATGTGACGCATTCCACGCACTAGACAGTCCCAACTGGTATCTAAAACATGTATGCAACGTAAGAATAGTGATCGACGGGGTAGCGCAAAATATCAATAACAAAGTTAAAGTATAAGATGACTTGTTTAAAGAATGAAAACAATGGCCAATGCTCCGCAACTCTACTGATGATCCCCAGTGTCTTGAGCATTGTTGGTGTCCCGGGGATGGTTGGTGTTTTGGGCATCGTTTGCATCTCGAGGGATAGATACACAGCAGATGAATAGAATGCAACGATTCCACCATGTGGGATTCTTGATACGCTTTGCCATGTCACTAACGCGCTCTGGTCGCGGAGCAACATACAATGTCTGAATAGAAATCATTGGACTTTGACAATAAACAAACAAACGGGATATACCTGTTTGTCCTGAACTGCAGCGACTCCGACAGGATGAGCACTGCTCTGTTGGAGTTCCATTGATTGATTAGTATTTTGAGAGCGGTGAGAGAGGGAGGAAATCGATTGAAGAGGGCATGTGAAGGTGATGCCGTGGAACGAGGAAGGCGATGTGCAGAGGAATGAGGATAAGCGCCGGGTGGGCGAAAATGTTAGCCAAAGAAGCAATGAATTCAATGTTCACAACATACCTGAACACCATCTCGCACGTCATCAAGAAAGCGTGGCGGTAGTTGATAGGCGTGTTCGCGTTTGTCTGGACGTTGAGTAGCATCGGTCTAAATGTCGAAAGTTATATTCATGGCCAAGGTTGGTAAGCGGGTCACATACGTTCATTAACGATTTTCGAGTCGTGATCTAGGAGTAAGAGATTGGTGTGATTTGCACGAAAGAGCAATGGACCATACCTTCTGTTTCAGTCCGTCTTCCGGCATCTGAGAGTGAACACTGTCAGGGCTGTGACAGAAGACTAGTTGATGTGTTTACACTAACATCGGGAATAGACAGGAGAACTTCAAGGCCAGCATCCTTTAGGATCGTATGAATGTCCCATACGTACGCGATTTTGTCACCACAACCTGTGACTAGCAATTTTCCATGAGTAGAAATTGCTATGCTTTCGACAAAGGCTTGATGCTGTAGGGGTGGACCGACTAGGAGATTCATGTCCAGATTCCATAGACGTACTGTTGCATCGTATGATCCACTCGCAAGGAGGCGGTCGTACTGAAACAAGGAGAGGGAGCGGACAGAGTGTGTGTGACCCTCGAGAATGGCGACTTGCTGCCATGAGGCAGTGTCGAATATCCTAATCCAGCCACCATTATCTCCGGTGATAAGTTTCTTTTGATCCGAGGTCCATGCCAAGCTATGAACTGATTCTTGGTGTTTGATTGTGGAAAGCAGGTTGCCTGTTTTTGCATCCCAGATTTTTGATGCAGTCTCGTTGTAACCGCCGGTCACAATCTTCGTTGTGTCAGGTGAGTAGATCACCACAAACACAAACAGGTGCCCAGTGTTGATTGGACCTAGAACTGTGTTGCCGCTCTCGACATCCCATACTCTGATCGTTCCATCCTCAGACCCGCTCACCATCCGCTCACCATCTACACTCCAGCACAGCGACCTCATAGCATCAGTATGTCCGGTCCATTCAGCGATAACTTTCTTTGTCTCGACATCCCACAATCTCACTTTTCCATCTATGCTTCCGCTAGCAATTGTCTTGCCGTTTGGAGACAGTGCTATTTTCATCACTCCCCTTCGCCCATCATCACGCCACTCATTTCCAATCTGTATGCCGCTCTCTATGTTCCATAGTCGAAGTGAACCATCAAACGAACTTGTGATGATCCGCCGTTTATTGGGCAGGTGCGCAACACCTGTTAGCCAATTAGTATGTCCTCGCATCGTCTGACCTGGTTCTATCGCGGACGTCGATTTTATCTTGGCCGCGGCGGTGGATGGAGGAGGCATAGTGCGCGCTGGTCAACGTTGTTCGATCGTATGTGAGAGTAGCCGGCTAGTATCTTTGGTATGGAATATGTTGTTCGGAGGGCAGAGGATTCTGGTGAGTTGACAGACCTATCTTCTCTAACCTCAGTTCTTATGTATGTATGGAAAGCCGGTGCAGCGTTTTTCATCACATGCATTGCTTTGTCTATTCAGCAAATAAACTATCACAGTGGGGTTAGCAATATTTAACACTGGTTTGAATGTTATGGGAAACGTGAAGGTAATACTTAATATTTAGACTGACATTTAAGTAGAGGTAGAATTTAAAACATTGAAGATATCTGCATGCACGAAAGTAAAATATGAAATATGTACGAACATTTTTTTGCCAACGGAATGTCAACTGAAATATGAAATATAAATTGAATTTTCATGTTGGCCTAAACTTCAAAAGTGGTGGTCAATTCTAAAATGTCGTTGTCAATGTCGAGTGAACACTGTACGTGAACCTGATAGCCGTCGCTAAGCATCGGCCATCGGCGGCATAGGGCGGCCCATCAGCAGGACGGATTGTGCTACAGAGTGCTTTGTAGTGACAAAAAGCACGGTAGCAAAGTTGCACTACCGTAGTAATCGAGTGCTACAGTAGCAGGCTGTAGCAAGCTGTAGCAGATACTAGAGCATTTTCGTCTAAAGTGAACCTTAAATGCTCGGTTAGCTGTTCATTACGATCCGAGTCTACAAGTTTGGTCATGAGATAAGATTAGGTGTGGAAGATCATCAATCATCTATCAATCAGTTGTAAGATAATGACACAATTGATACGACTATAATTCACAGTGCGATGTACTGTTACTAAAGGATCAATTCTGTGGTAGTCTGTAGCTTTCACTAGTATTGCATACTGCTATGACTACCCCAACCCACTGACATCAGCAAAACACAAATTTCGTCACAGATTTGTACAAGCTTGTACAGGCTTGTACAAGAAAAGACATTGCCGTACAAATTGTACAGTTGTGTACAAGCACCCACAAGCACCCATCACTAGTTTGCTGATGAAGTTCAAGCCTTTTGCCAAAAGGCTTGAACTTGAAAAAGTACTTCCTTGACTCGGATCACTGAAGAGATCTAGGGCATCACTGATTCACTGGTATGCAAGGTGAATGGCGCAATTTGATTCAAGCTGGGATCATTGTATGCGTTTCACGGATTCGATTATACTAGTCTGCTGTACTATCTGGGTGCCTACAATCTTATCATGGTCATTGAGAATGATCACTTACCAAAGATTATGGTTACATTATGGCATGTTGAAATCTCCGAAAGCTGGTGCGGAGGTTTTATTCTAAGCGGTGATTTCCGTTACTACTACAGACTGCTCCAGAAGAAGCGCTGTGCTACAGCCACTGCTCTGCTGTTGTTTTCCTGATTAGTACCTTGTATAAGCGACGGCTATCAGGTTCACGTACAGTGTTGTGACACTCGACATGACAACGACATTTTAGAATTGACCACCACTTTTGAAGTTTAGGCCAACGTGAAAATTCAATTTATATTTCATGACTAACCGCTAAGCATCGGCCATCGGCGGCATACCTTGTATAAGCGACGGCTATTAGGTTCACGTACAGTGTTCACTCGACATTGACAACGACATTTTAGAATTGAAAAAATCGACACCATTAATCTTCTAGTATCACACGTGACTGAATGGCTTACCCGGCGGAACCTAGAACACCAACGCACGCGACGAAAAACGCTGACTACATAAATGAGCACGGTGCTCTGGCTTTACCAATCAACAAATCAAACAACATTGTGCTGTGTATGTATATTAAGCGCTCTCGTGCTAGTGCATGTTTGTCACAGTATATTGTCTACCAGTCTTGACAGGCTTCCAACATTCCGCACGTCATTACCACTTCCCCATGGCGAGCGTGGCACCGTGGCTGTGCCTGTAGGAAATGAGTCATGTTCATCCTCCCCAGAACGATCCAAAGAGATTCATTCCTTCTGAATCTTGGTTCCTACGTTCGTATGGCACATCTCTGGCAGGGTCTAAGTGCGCATTCCTTGAAATCAAAGCTGAACAATAGCTGACATTCTCCCCCTGCATCTGGGACGCAAATTTTCAGTAATTTCTTTTTGATCAGGTGCGCAACGCAAATTATACAATTCGCATTAATTGTGCAAAGAGAAAAGAGCCGTGACAATGCTGTGTTGAACGTCGACGCTGTAGACGCTTGTCACAACTTCCCAAATAAACGTTCCCGGTATGTGCACTGGTATTTACGATACTCTCCGTTGTATTACACGGACCGATTTTTTTTCTTTAGCTTTGTATTTTCCTCCAGCACCTACTCATGAAGGCGCCGAGAAGGGTGTCATCCTGGTCTAGGTCATCTTCTGCCTCAACAAAAGAAAATCAATTCTCGTCGCTGGTTCTTCAATGCTTTCGGTCCAATACTGCAATCCAACGTATGTGTTCTATTCGACATCGGTATAATGCCCAGCCCCACCTCCATCATTTGGAAGGCATTTTACATCAATTAAAACGTCTGCGGCGCATGTTCAAGTTGAAGGGCAAGTAAGCACAATACCTCATCAATCCCCTCGTCGCGGCCTAGAATTTCGAATATAGTATGTCGAATATCTCTTCCTACTCGTATTTTATAGTCTCATAGCACACAGATACCTTAACCGCCCGCTCTTCATCCCCATCACAAGGCGCAGCTAGAAACACTATCGTCATCATAGGTGCGATGAGGAAAGAAACATGACTGCGATTCGTCGACGTACATGATCCGTTCACCATTCACCATTTCCTCACCCCTGCAATAAAGGTCGCATTGATGCATGATTCATGCTTCCTCGCTAATTGTATCATATTCTTCGCCCAGTTATTGATGCACACCTTACTCATCACATCAAGGACTTTGCCGTGAATGTCAGCTTGTCATTTCAGACGGCTTTTAGTAATAAGTACATGCATCCGCGAGTTGGTAATTCACGAGACGAATTCCAGCCCATGCTGATGTGCGCTCGGTCTCTGGCATTCGTCAACAATCTTGCACTGCGCGCATGGCGAGCTGGGCGCTGATGGCTGAAAGGCAATGTGTCCCATCCAAAAATGCCTGCTGACCGTGATTGACATTTCACGCAGGCTGCACTGAAATTGTATGGTCTGTCATTCTGTTTTCTTCCCAGAAGGTAGAATTCATCAGGAATGCCTGCATGTAATAGCTCATACAACATTTCGGTCAGGTACAGTTCCATGATTATATCAAATCCTGGATATTCCAGGAGATTGAGATCGAATTTCAATTGCAGATACGCATCGAGGCAATTAGAACTCCTGACCGATGAAACACCATCAAATAATGACCGCACTGACACCTCGAACAAGAAACTCATGATGACGTTTGAGGATCGAATATGCGATGAAAATCCTTCCAGGTTCTTGAGTCCGCCGACTTAATATATGTCTCTGAAGCCTGGCTGTCTTGGTGGCTACAATTTGGAGCTGTCGGTGCGTGATGCAACTATGTATGATAATTTGAAACGTTGACTGGGGCAGTCGGGACGCGAGTCCGACCTTCCTTGCGACATTCATGTACTACTAAATAGGACGTTGATGCGTCATATATTACCAGAATAAAGGTAGAGAAAGACATGGAAATCCGTCGAAATTCTGTAAAGAACGTTCGAACACGGGCACGAGACACTCGTTACCTATAATGCACGAGGACCCTGGTGAATTCAACAGGGAGGTTTTGTCTAACAAAGAATGATGCATAGATGAAAATACTGATCATTTGTCTATTGATGACCGTCAGTGCTTGCGGGAAACATGCAACAGATGCCAGTGAACAAAAAAAAAAGAATACAACAAATTCACCACGCGGGATTTTTGATGCATCTTGCCTTGACGCCAGCACTTCTCCTGTTATGGAGCAGCATACAATGCCTACACAGATGTCATTGTGGTCATCGGAAAATAAGCGAGACCGTCCTGACATACCTGTGTGTCCTGCACCGCAGCGATTTCCACATCATAAGGACTGATGGGAGAAGATGTTTTGTTTTGGGGATTGCTCAGCCCAAAGTTCATAGGTGAGGTTAACAAAGAGCACGACAATAGGAGTAGATACACGAAGCGAGGTATATGGCGTCGCGGATGACCGAGAACAGCATGATCTAAAAAATAACTGATCTTGAGCAACTTAAATCCGACCTAGACTTCGGATTATCGGAGACACGTAATAAGAGACCGAATATCATCATCAGAGAATGGGATGCAAGGTTCATCTTTCACCAGTCTCTGAAGCTCGTCGTCAATTCCGACAAGTTCGCAACTATGCGCATATGATTATGACGCCTTCCATGAGGTACTTTAACGGGATCTGATTTTAAACATCGCTGCTTTCTGCAGTCACTGTATGTAATTCACATCCTATTGGTACATAATGTTGGCGATCTAGCGCCTGTTTGTGACATGGGTATATGGTACATGACGGCTCCAATGATGACTTCAATGTTCTGAAGTTGGTATAACGTGACTTGGTATACATCTGATATTGCATTCACGCATTGACCGCCGGTGAGGCAACAGAATAGAAACTGCTCGACGATGTAAATGCATGGCCAAAAGAGAAACAATCAGATTCACATACCTTAAGGAATCAGGTCTCGTGGCAGCGTCAACAGTACAACGGGCCAGCCGGTCTAACACCTCTGACATCATTGGTCGCTTTTCTGGATTTTCATCCAGAAGTTGTCGAGATATTTCGAGTAGCGTATCGCGCTCCGTGGACGGACGACACTTAAGACACAGGTCCTCTAATGTCTTTCCACAAGACCACAAATCCGCACTGATAGCGCTGTAGCGGCCCTCACCAGCAGCTACCTCGGGTGCAATATATCCGGGAGTGCCCACGACGCCACGGAACTTATGTCCAACACCACTGACCCGCACGGACCTGTTGAAGTCGATGATAGACAGACGACCGCCACCAATAGGAATCAAAATGTTTTCCGGTTTCAGATCCATGTGCGCCACACCATTTTGGTGCATGAAGTCGACTGCTTCGAACAGTTGTTTGGCTACGGACCACAGGTCCGCATTAGGGTTTTCTAAGTGCGTGAGCCAGCTGCCAGCCACAGGCATCGATATCACGTTCCCGCCGCGCACAGGCCAGATTCGGAAGCCGGAAATTGTGTGGTTGACCAGAGAATCAATACCTGCGAGGTATCGCAAGATATCAATTTCCCTCCCACCTTCCTTGACGAACTTCAGGTATCCCTTCTCGGACTCGTGAGTAACATGCGACACTGAGGCGATGAGTGGGTACTGTAGGGTGTATTTGAATTATTAACATCTCATTCTCAGATGTTCTGAGGACACATACCCCGAACACAATAAAGTTGATCTTGTAATTCATCCTCTTCAGAATGGCTTGAATATCATCCGCGCCAAACACCCCGAGATCATCTTGAGCCTCATCCTCTGCATCAACCTCACCTATTGAGCCCATAAAGTCTGTCCCGCCGGTCTTCTTTTGCTTAGCCTTAGCTGTAAGAGAGATTACCTTGGCAGCAGCCCAATTGACTTCACTAAGCTTCTGCGCTTTGTCTGTGTCAAGATTCCCAGCCAATTCCTCAAGCATGTCCACGAGGTTGTACATCTCCCGAAGGAATGCGACCGCACCATCTGCCGCGTTAAGGTGGAAATCTTTCTGGGAAATGAAAACCTGACCCTCCTGTGAGAAGGACAAGGAGACGACGAACAGAACAACACACCGCCCGCGATCCAATGTTAGCGACTACATATCTTTCGGCAATCAAGTTTGCCCGGAGATAAACTGCCACGACGAAAAATTGTCCCTGGCGAGTCAAATACTGCCCTGCTCGTGCGACGGCGATGGCTTGAAGCAGCATACGGAATCGATCTGACTCATCGCTATTTGAAACCACTTCGGATACGAGGAACGGGCATAGAAATGAGCTCGACGAAACCATGAAATCACTCCTCGGGCTAAACTTGCACCACGCTCCAAGTTGATCTGAAGTACAAATGAATATGGGGAAACCCCAAGACTTCTCCCTGGAATATTTCACGATAATTGGTTGAATTGCGACATGAGTTGACTCACTTACTGCTTGAATTCGAAATGTGGGTTGTAACGTGAAAAGAACGGCGGTGATATAAAATACACAACGAGGTTGCTGGCCTTCAAGGCGGAAGATCCCTTCTTCTCAATGCGATCCGAGTCTTCGTCAAAGCACCGAAGGACGTGGAAGAACGTTGCGAATTCCCGGCTGGTCACCTTGCCCGGCGAGTTCGGAGACTCCACGAAGGTGTCGGTAAAATGTGTAAGAAAGGCTCGAGCATTCTCATAGTCCCTCATCTCTTCGCCCTCCGGTACCTTGGCAGGGATTGGTGAAGGGGTATAGATGCAGCAATAGAAGTGCTCACAATGTAGGTACGGTGCTCCGCCAACGCTTGCTCTATTTGAGAGATTGCGTTAGGAAAATCAGCACCATGTACATCGCCGGCGCGCCACCACTTGCCACCTCCCAAGTTATTGTTGACGTCCTCCTCTGACCATCTCTGGAGGATGGAGACAGTGATCTGCAAGGAGCTAAATATTTCTGCATAGTTTGTATCGAGATGTGCAATCGCACTCTCCGCGTCATCTGAAGAAGTGGGTGAGCTAATCAACGATCAATAGATACGCTGGCAGCTCACTTTTTGGCTGGATTACCATGTAGACATAATGATGCGATAATGTTGGTGCTAGTGTATCCACGTCATCTTGGGGAGACACTCTTTCCCAGTTGTTCCTATCCATGCACGTTTCGACGATGGTGGCGACGTTTGAGTTGCGGCGGGGGATTGGCACGGGACTCTTCAGCTTGTAGTAATCGTACTGCTCATACGTGGATCTCCCCAAAATGTGACGCGCTGTATTGATTTGGGATTTGAGGTGCTGAACGATGTCATTGATCTGATCGTCGTCGGAAGTTTTAACAGCAAACAGGTCGGTTTTCAGCACGACGTGGAACTTGACCATGGCAGACAGCTGTGGGAGATGTGAAAACGCGATAAGTCAGTTAGATGTACAGTAAGCTCATGTGAATGCGACCTTGTGTAGATTCGCGAATGCCAATGAACGCCGAGCGGTAGACGTTTCGGTTAAAGATGATCATTGTTGCTTGTTGGTATTTGCACATCCACATAAGTCCTTGTTTTGGTATGTGGGAAATTGTGTTTGTTCACCAAATCAACCAACTACAACCATCCACTCGTTTCAGAAACATTATCTGCCATCATATCAACGTGATTCGTCATCACAGTGCCCATGTGGGTGCATTGCTACATGCAGTTGACCATTTTGATGCTAACAATCCCACCCCCGAGTACAAAAGATGAGTCGGCTCATTAATGATTCATCCCTATCCGGGGACCGGTGCTGGGGCTGGAGCTGCGTCCCCCGCCGCTATTGAGAAAGGTGCCGTCCGATTACCAGCGTTAAAATTAGAGAGCTATCACCCACGTCAAAGTCCTGGATGTTATACAGTTGAGCTACTTGTCAGTGCATTAGCGAGAACATCATCCATTTCGCGGTCATATCTCTGCCTATCTGCCTGTTCATCATCATTCCATTGATCAGGCGTGGATATAGATCTACTTTCTGAAGCACACCAGTACTTCGCAACGGTGAGGATACGACCCGTGCCTCTCGTACCTTGCAATACATGTGATACCTGTTCCTCTTAAAATAGCTCATCACGTTTACAGTGATGTCATTGTGTCTCCGGCCTTACCTTGTGATGGCGGCGAAGAAAGCAAGAGACTGAAGTGGTCTCTGTTTGGCTAGGGGATTGTTGAGTACGAAAAACGGAAGCATAAAACGGGTTGTTGTTACAACGACATCAGATTTAACATGAAAGTTGAAATAGTGATGAGGGCAGTAGCACTGCAAATGGCGCCACACAAGCTGCGGACATCGCTGGTATGGAGACTGGGAATTGATGGTACACTTGGCAAGAGGGACAGCCCTTCTCATCGGTTCGGGAAGGCATGGACGTTACCAAAAGACTTGCCACCGGAGGGGAAGTGTCCATGGAGCGCAGTATATCAAGATTGCTAAGTTAGACAATATAGATTCACCATAAGGACTCGGGCGCAAGTATACACAGCATCGTTATTCTGTGCAACAAATATCGGGATAGCACATGGTACGTATCTTATCAGATTACTTCCACGAGCACTTTCAGCTTCTGCTATTCCAGACAAGACGCAGACCCTCTCATTTTTTCAAGCCGTCCCTCTTGTTCAAGACGAGTCTTGACTGCTGCACAGTGCTTTCCAAGTAAAGCTGACAGCGGACTCGGATCCTCGAGCAGGGCACCCACGAATTCTCTAAAAACGTTGCAAAGCCTGCTTTATACGTGGTCCGGAAGTTGCCCAGTGAGTCAGGATAAAGTATTTCAGATGAAACTTTCTGATGAACAATACCTCGTACGCCTTTATCGACAAGAACTAAAGTGAAAAATTGGTCGACCCACACCATGTCTTCACCCACCGCTGAGATACAAAGGACGCCCACGATAAAGCCCCGCCAGACGATGCAAGGCCATACAGGGAGTGTCCGATGCATCGTACATCTAGCTGACAAGCGACGGATCATAACAAGTTCAAATGATGGCTCAGTCCGGCTATGGGACCTGAAGAGCGGTACACAAATTGGCAATAGCTGGCGTGATCATGGACAAACGGGGGTGTGCAGTATAGCCTTGTCTCCAAACGGCAAGACAGTTGCTAGCGGAAGCAAAGATGGAAAAATGAGATTGTGGGACGTCAAGACAGAGACAGTCGTCGCTAGATGGGTCGGACACGCTGATTATGTTAGGGCAGTGTGCTGGAGTGCAGATGGCGAGCGGGTGGTGAGCGGGTCTAATGATGGGACGGTAAGAATATGTGCTATCAAGAGCAGGGAAACAATCCTGGGCTCAATCAAGACAGGGCATGAGGTTGTGTCCGCGGCAATCTACTCACCCGACAATACGAAGATTGGGACAGGCGGTTACAACGAGAGTGCATTAAAAATCTGGGATGCAAAGACATGCGAGCTACTCATCACAATCAAACACGATTCCATGGTTTGGAGTTTGGCATGGACCTCGAACCAAAAAAATTTGATCTCAGGAGATAATGATGGCTGGATTAGGATATTCGACACCGCCACATGGCAGCAAATCGCCATTCTCGAGGCTCACACAGATTCTGTCTACGCGCTCTCCTTGTTTCAGAATGACCGCCTCCTCGCGAGTGCATCAGAGGATAAAACAGCGCACCTATGGGATCTCGACACGAATCTCCTGGTCGGTCCACCCCTACAGCATCAAGCCTCGGTCCACAGCGCAGCTATTTCTGCTGATGGAAAGCTACTTGTCACAGGTTGCAGTGATGGGGACGTGTATGTATGGGACATTCATACCATCCTAAGAGATGCCGGCCTTGAAGACCTCTTGTTTTTTCCCGATGTTAGTGCAAACAAACACGCCAGCTAGCGTTCCGTCGCAACACTGACAGTATTCACTCTCAGGTGCCGCGAGGTCGACTCAAACGGAAGGTATGGTTCATTGCTCTTTTTCGTACAGATCACACCAACCTCAAATTGCAGGTCACACTTCGAAAGTCATTGATGGACGTACGTGACCTACTTTCAATTTTGGAAATGGTTGTGACTATCGACATTCTAGACTGATACTACACGACGTCCAGCCAAGCTCGAACGCGCCTCAGGGGTTTCTGATGACATGCCAGATGGTGTTGAGGTACGTTGTGAACGTTCGAGTAATCAATCATCGTTCAGACTGTGATCCTCTCAGTCCTCTGCGACGCTCAGCGCCCATTCTGCACCTCTCCGCCATTCTAATGCATCCTCTTTGAGATCACATCCTCCACTGCTCGGAAGCATCTCCTCACTCTTCCCCATCTCACAATCCAACGCCCTCGAAGCAACTGCACTCCAGCCACTACAAAGACGCAGTGTCCTGTCCCATCACCGCCCTCCTGTTGTCGAAGTTGCGGCAGCACAAGACAGAAAGGTCTGTCTTTATGAGGTAGCTACTTTATTACCATAGTCTGATGATTTATTTGCAGTCATCATATGTTACTCTGCGGCCGGAACAACCTGGCGACAAGGGGAAAGAAACACAGCAGCAACAAGGCCAATCAGAAAGTCATGCTCAGGCATCTGCGTCACAAAGCTCACCTGCCGTCGCATCGATGTCCACCAGGCCTCCTCCACCTAATAGCATTTCTATGGCGAGTGCAGCAGGCATGCAGTCACAACCCATTGCCACCGGCAGGAATCCCCCACAGTGGGTTTGTTTGGTGTGTTGTGTCTGCTGTGTCTCTACTCCACCAGATCAATAATGGAATTGCATGGTCATTATTATCATCATCTATCTTCTTGTACTCTCATTGTTAATCTTGTTGATGCCTTCGTAGTCCCTTTAATACATTCCATATTTTAACGATAGTGAACTCAATTCTAGATATACGATCATTGGCTAAGATCAGCGGTCCTCTCAGAGACTCTCCTAGTCAATTTGCCTGCCTATGAAAGCCGTCAGGTTTCATGGCTGTGGACACCGGATAACGAAGGAGGTCCCTATGACTTCCGAAATGATCGCCTAAGGGAATGCATGTACAACATGCTCACAGAAATGTGTCTTACAATAAAATGAGAGAACTAGAAAAGCACTGATGTCATGAATGTCCTTGTCAGTGCTTTAACGAAGGAAGCAATAACCGGAATTTGCGTTCATACATCTAACGGAGGAGGACGAACCATTTTATCGCGCCGTTTATTTGCACGAGCGAGATATGCCACACGTTTCGGGTCCGTGTCTCTTCCAATCTTCTCGTTCATGACGCTATTTGCAACTCAGTACTCTGTAGCGGTGAGAATTCTCAAAGTCTGAAACCCGACACACAAACGACGCCGCCTATCCTTTTATTTAACCACTGATGTGACTTATCGCGTCTACGATGAGGATGTGACCCTGGCTAGTGTGCCTCGTGAGATTCAGAATGAAGGTTTGATCAGGGTCATATTGCTTCAGCTGGCGCTGTACAAGCTGTGGACGTTGCTAGGATAAGGATTGGACATCGGTCGTTTATTTGGCAAAAAGGACTGTGCTTCGCGTCGGTTTCAAGGCGTACGAACATTACCGATAACCTACAGACCTGCCGCGTGAAGGGAGCCTGGGGAAGTAGCGATGACGTGCAGTATGCTGGAAGTTTGTGAAAACTGCCCAAGGTAGACGATATGCTAATAAAAAGCTGCAGACAGTGCTAGCGCGAGAACTCGGGTGCGAGCGCATGATATACACAGCATTTGTTAAACTGTGTAATAAACACGAGGATAATCCATGGGACGCACCTTATTGGACTGGTTCCACGAAAATTGCCAGCTTTTACTGTTCCGGACAAACCGTTGACCGTCCCAGGCCGTCCCTCTTGTTTAAGACTGGTGTTGATTGCTGAACGGTGCTAAATGTGAGTGGCAAATCCATACTTGGGGGCGCTTTTGCGAGGTAGAGTTGACCACTGCCCAGATTGTCGAAAGGCGACTTTTGAATCGTCCAAGAGCGCCGCAACAACGGCTTCATACGTAGTCAGGAACATCCAGTGAGTCAGGATTGATTCTTTCAAAGCAAATTTTCTAATGAGCAATGTATATTGATCAGAACTGAGGTGAAAAACATAAGTGTGTCGATTCACCAGAAACCTTTGCCCTCTGAATAGTTCATCCATTCCCAAGAGCCTTACTACCTGATCTCACACACGGTTGAGGTGCCCAGCGTCCAGCATGGCTCCTCCACCCACTACTGAGGTAAAATCAACGTCGGCGATAAAACTCCGCCAGGCGATGCGAGGGCACACTAGCGCGGTGATAGGTCTTGCGCACCTGCCTGACGGACTGCGCATCATTACATGTTCGTTTGATGGTTCATTTCGACTATGGGACCTAGAGAGCGGCGTGCAAATTGGCGATGACTGGCGGAGCTTTACGTGTTGACTTCCACGAACGCAGCTTCCGCCATCAAGACTCGGATACAGTTTTCAAGCTGTACCTATTGTTTAAGATAGGTGTTGATTGCTGAGCAGTGCTGGATGTGAGTAGTAAATTCATACCACGAGCGCTTTTGTTAGGTGGAGTTGACCACTGCTCAGATCATCAAAAGGTCATCTGCTAATCGTGTAAGAGCACCGCAATAAGAGGTTTATACGTAGTCAGAAACATCAGTGAGTCAGGATCAATTTTTTTGATTCCACGACTAATTTTCTCGGGCTCTCCCAATTTATGAATTGAACACTCAATTCATCGCTTCTTTAGCCAACGTCGGCGCCCTTGGCCACCCGGCACTCATCCTCATTCTTCTGCACATCGCAACCCTCGTTCCTCAGCATGACCTCCACATGCCCTCTTCAAACGATTTCCCTCCTTTTTCCACCGCTCTCAAAAATATTAATCAATTAATAAAACTCCAGCAGAGCCGTCCTCGTCCTATTGAAGTTGCTGCAGTTCAGGATAAACAAGTATATCTGGTTTGTTTGTTTGTTGTCAACGTCTAATGATTTCTGTTCAGGCATTGTATGTTGCTCCACGACTACAGCGCGTTAGTGACATGGCAAAGCGCATCAAGAATCCTACATGGTGGACTCGTTGCATTTTGTTCATATTCTGTATATCTGTTCCTCAACGCACCAATGATGCTCAAAACTCCAATCATCCCCAAGACATCAATCATGCTCAAGACCCTGGCGACCATCAATAGAATCCCGGGGCATTGACATTATTATAACAATTTCCCTTGTACTTTCACTTTGTTGTCGGTATTTTGGGCTACCCAGTCGATCACTATACTTGCGTTGCATCGTATTTTTGATATCAGTTGGGACTGTCTGGTCTGTGGAATGCGCCACACCGGTCTATCCACAGCACCAAGTACTCAACCTCCTATATATCCGACCTGCACCAAGGGGGCAATCCATGCTAGCCATGCTCACCTATGCTGTAATCAGATAATCTAACCCCTCTGATCAACCTCGTTGCGTCTACTGTCCCTGGCTAATGTACCTTGTGAGATTCAGAACGAGGATTTGAAGAGGGCCATATTGCTTCAGTTGGCACTGTACAAATTGTGCACATTGCTAGGATGGAGATTGGACGTCGTCGGTTTACTTGGGGAAAAGTACTGTTCTTCGCATCGGTTTGAAGGGGTATGGACGCTACCGATAACCTGCAGACCAGCCACGCGAATGGAGCCTGGAAAAGTGGCGATGATCGTGCAGTATGCTGGAAGTTTATCAGGACACCCCAAATAAAGCTGCACGTAGTGCTGGTGCTAATAGAACTCGGGTGCGAGCGCTTGATATGCACAGCATTTGTTAAATTGTATAACAAACACGAGGATAACGAATGGGATGCACTTTATTGGACTGCTTCCACGAACGCATTCAGCTTTCGGCAGGCCAGACAAAAACGTCGACCGTTACAGTTTTCAGGCCGTCCCTCTTGTTTAAGACTGGTGTTGATTGCTGAGCGGTGCTGGACGTGAGTAGTAAATTGATACTTTGCGCGCGTCTGCCATGAACCGCTTAAGTGCGCCGCAACAACACCCTTAGACGTACTCAGAAACGTGCAGTGAGCCAGGATCGATCCCCTTGATGTAAACGATCTGATAAGCAATGCTTCACGGGCATATATTGATGTGAAAGAAGATAGGTGCGTCAACTCACCAGAAACCGCTGCCCTCTGAACAACTTACTCTAATCTAAGGACCCTAGCTGGCTACTTTCGCATACGATCGAACATCGTTCAGGTGTCCAGCGCCCACTATGCCTCCTCCACCCACTGCTAAGATGAAATCGACGTCTACGATAAAGCCCCGCCAGACCATGCAAGGACACAGTGAATGTGTAACGGGTATTGCGCACCTGCCCGACGGACGGCAGATCATCACATGTTCGGATGATGGTTCACTTCGACTGTGGAACTTAGAGAGCGGCGTGCAGATTGGCAATGACTGGCGTGATAATGGGCATGAAGCAGAAGTGTGTAACATGTCATTGTCTCCGGATGGCAAGACTGTTGCTAGTGGTAGCAACGATGGAAAAATAAGATTGTGGGACATCGAGACGAAGAAAGTTGTCGCTAGATGGACCGGACATACTGATGCTTTGAGATCGTTGTGCTGGAGTGTAGATGGTGAGCGGGTGGTGAGTGGCTCCAATGACACGACGATCAGAGTATGGGATGTCGAGAGCGGCGACACCGTTCTAGGTCCAATCAACACTGGACACCAGTTGGTGTCCGCCGTGATCTACTCACCCGACACAACAAAGATTGCGACCGGCGGTGTCGACGAGACTGCATTGAAAATCTGGGATGCAGAGACAGGCAACCTGCTTTCCACAGTCAAACACGATTCTCAAGTTTGGAGCTTGGCATGGACCTCGGATCAAAAGAAGCTTATCACCGGAGATGATGCTGGCTGGATTAGGATATTCGACACCGCCACATTGCAGCAAATTGCCATTCTCGAGGGTCACACATCCTTTGTCCTCTCCCTCTCTTTGTTTCAGAACGACCGCCTCCTCACGAGCGCATCAGATGATAACACAGCGCGTCTATGGAATCTCGACACGAATCTCCCAGTCGGTCTACCCATCCAACATGAAGAAACAGTCGGTAGTGCAGCCATTTCTGCTGATGGAAAGCTGCTAGTCACAGGTTGTGATGACAAAAACGCATACGTACGGGACATTCATACCACCCTAAAGGATACTGGCCTTGAAGACCTTTTGTCCATTCCAGATGTTAGTGCAAACACGCCAACTAGTGTTCCGTCACGCATGGCTCTTTGTGTAAATCACACTAATCTCACACTTCCAGGTCACAACTCAAAAGTCGTTAATGGACGTACGTGACCTGCTTGCCAACCTTGGCCATAAAATGTGACTATCAACATTTTAGACCGATGCCACGCGACGTCTAGCCAAGCACGAGTACGCCTATCGACTACCGCCACGCTTTTTTGATGATGCACGAGATGGTGTCCAGGTACGTTGTGAACATTCAACTCATCATTTCTTTAGTCAACATCCGCATCCTCAGCCACCCGGCGCTCATACGTATTCCTCTGAACATCGCCTCCCTCGTTCCCCGGCACCACCTCCTCATGCCGTCTTCAATCAATTTTCTTCCCTCTTCCACCGCTCTCAAAATACCAATCAACCAATGGAACTCCAACAGAGCCGTCCTCGTCCTGTCGAAGTTTCCGCAGTTAAGGACAAACAGGTATATCTGGTTTGTCTGTTTATTGTCAAAGTCTAATGATTTCTATTCAGGCATTGTATGTTGCTCCTCGACGAGAGCGTGTTAGTGACATGGCAAAGCGCATCAAAAATCCCACATGGTGGACTCGTTGCGTTTTGTTCATTTGCTGTGTATCTATTCCTCAAGACCCCAATGACGCCCAAGACCCCAATCGTCCGAAAGATACGAATAATATTCAAGACACTGGTTATCATCGATAGAGTTGCGGGGCATTGACGATTGTTCTCATCATTGCATTAAGTTCTCTTGTACTTTTAACTTTGTTGTTGATATGTTACGCTATCCTATCGATTACTATTCTTACGTCGCATCGTGATTTAGACACCACCTCCATATACCGTCTCCAATCAACACGAGAGATTCACAACGAAAATTTAATGACTGCCATATTGCTTGAGTTGACGAAATTGCTAGGGTGAAGATTGGACATCGGTGGTGGTGGTTTACTTGGCAAGAAGTTACAGTTCGAGTCGGTTTGAAGAGGTATGGACATTACCGATAACTTACAGACCTTCCACGCGAAGAGAGCCTGGCGAAGTGGCGACGAAGCGCAGTATGCTGGAAGTGTGTCAAGATTGCCAATATGTAGTACGATAAAGTTGCACGTAGCGCTAGCGCTAGAGCTCGGGTGCGGGCGCTTGATATGCACAGCACATGTCAAATAATGTAACAAACACGAGGATAACGCACGGGATGCACCTTATTTGACTGCTTCCATGAAACGTCAACCATCCCAATTGTCAACTGTCCCCCTTGTTTAAAACTGGTGTTGATTGCTGAACGGTGCTGGACGTGAGTAGTAAATTCACACCTGGGGGCGCTTTGACGAGGTAGAGTTGACCACTGCCCAGATCGTCAAAAGGTCACCTACGAATCGCTTATGTGCGCCGCAACAACGTCTTCATACGTAGTCAGAAACGTCCAGTGAGCCAAGATCGATTGTTTTACAGCAAACTTTCTGATGGGCAATGTGTCGTGCGCATATATTGATAAGAACTGAGGGAAAAGAAGATAGGTGTGTTGACTCACCAGAAACCTCCGCTCTCCGAACAAGTCATCCCACCCCAGAATAACATATTCTACCCCAAAGACCCTAGCTAGCTGCTTTCGCATACGATCGAACAACGTTGAGGTCCCTAGAGCACTCTATGCCTCCTCCACCTACTGCTAAAATGAAATCGACGTCCGCGATAGAACCCTGCCAGACGATGCGTGGACACACTGACTCGGTAACAGGTGTTGCGCACCTGCCAGACAGACGGCGCATCGTCACATGTTCGTATGATGGTTCACTTCGACTGTGGAACCTAGAGAGTGGCGTACAGATTGGAAATAACTGGCATGATGATGGGAAAGAGGTAGTGTTCAGCATATCATTGTCTCCAAACGGCAAAACAGTGGCTAGTGGAAGCAAGGATGGGATAATAAGATTGTGGGACATTGAGACGAAGGAAGTTGTCGCTAGATGGACCGCACATACTGACACTACGAGGTCGTTGTGCTGGAGCGTAGATGGTAAGCTGGTGGTGAGCGGGTCTGATGATGGGATGATCAGAGTATGGGATGTCGGGAGCGGCGACACAGTTCTAGGTCCAATGAAGACTGGGCATCTGTATGTGTCCGCGGTGATCTACTCACCCGACACAACAAAGATTGCGAGTACTGGCGGCGGTTACAACGAGACTGCATTAAAAATCTGGGATGCAAAGACAGGCAACTTGCTTTCTACAATCAAGCACGATGCCCCAGTTTTAAGCTTGGCATGGACCTCGGATCAAAAGAAGCTTCTCACAGGGTCAAAACACTTGATTAGGATATTCGACACCGCCACATGGCAGCAAATCGCCATTCTCGAGGGTCACACAGACTTTGTCTGCTCTCTCTCCTTGTCTCAGAACGACCGCCTCCTCGCGAGTGCATCCTGGGATGGCACAGCGCGTCTATGGAATCTCGACACGAATCTCCCAGTCGGTCCACCCATCCAGCATGAAGACATAGTCCGTAGTGCAGCAATTTCTACCGATGGAATGCTGCTAGTCACGAGTTGTGATGACAACAACGCATATGTATGGGACATTCACACCATCCTAAAGGATGCTGGCCTTGAAGATCTCTCGTCAATTCCCGATGTTAGTGTAAACACGTCAACTAGTATTCCGTCGCAACACTGACTATGTTCACTGTCAGATGTCACAAGATGGACTGAAACAGGAGGTATGGTTCATGGCTCTTTCGTGCAGATCACACCAATCTCTCACTCACAGGTTACAGCTCGAAAGTCGTTAATGGACGTACGTGACCTGCTTGCTATCCTTGGCTATGAACGTAAATATTGACATTTTAGACCGATGCTATGCGACGTCTAGCCGAGCACGGGTACGCCTGTCGACTACCACCACGCTTTCTTGATGACGCGCGAGGTGGTGTTCAGGTACGTTGTGAATATCCGATTAATTAGTTGTCATTCAGACCTTGGTCCTTTCAGTCCTCCTCAACGCCCGTCACCCACCCTGAACGCCGACTCCGTGGTTTCGCGCCCCTCTCAGCATTTCGTGGAAATGCCCTCGCCTCACTCTTCCGCAGCCCACACGAAACAATCGTACTACAGTCACCACCAAGACGGAGTGTCTTCTCTCTTCACCGCACTGGTGTTGTCGAAGTTGCAACAGCACAAGACAGACAGGTACGTCTTTTCTATGATAGCTATTTGATCACCATAGCCTGATAATTCTGTGCAGCCACTGTACGTTGCTCGGCGATCGGAACCACTTGGCGACAAGGGGAAAACTACACAACAGCAGCAAGGCCAATCAGAAGGTCAGGCTCAGGTGTCCACGTCTCAAACTCCATCTGCCGTCGCATCGACGTCTACCAGACCTCTTCCAGCTAATAGTATGGATGCAACAGGCACGCAGTCACAACCA
Organism: Rhizopogon roseolus; assembly: GCA_930272055.1. Taxonomy (NCBI): domain Eukaryota; kingdom Fungi; phylum Basidiomycota; class Agaricomycetes; order Boletales; family Rhizopogonaceae; genus Rhizopogon; species Rhizopogon roseolus. Next base: position 54,987 of record CAKNEV010000076.1, read on the forward strand.
GCTGCCACCGGCAACAATCCCCCATGGTGGGTTCGTTTGGTGCTTTTTGTCTGCTGTGCTTCTGTTGCGGAGAGTCGATAATGGAGATGAGGCGATTTTCTCTTGACCTAGTTCTTTTGTATTATTAATTGCAACCTTGTTTGATTTTGGTTCATTCATGTCTCACACATTTTAATCGCTCATGGTGGTATCGTTATGGTTTTCCAAGTCAAATCTTCTTGTGCTCTCTTAATCTGCGCATACAGACAGTTGCTAGCTCTCGCTTCATACAAGGCTGAAAATATCTTTTATGGGTTCTTGATGCTAAGTACTTGACAGGATCACCGAGGGACCATCAAGTTGACCTCCTAGGGGATAGCATGTACAACATGCTCACAGAAATGTGTCTTATAATAAAATGAGAGAACTAGCAGGCATCCAATAGCACTGATGTCATGTATGTCCGTCAATGTCCTTCTCAGTGCTTTAGCGAAGGAAGCGATAACCGGAATTGGCGTTCATACAATTAACGAGGTGGACCAACGATTTTATCGCGCCGTGTATTTGCACGAGCAAGACATGCCACATGTTTCGGTTTCCTGTCTCTCGTAGCGGTCTGAAACCCGGATCATTGTGTCTATGATGGGGATGCGTCCCTGCCTGATGTTCCTCGTGAAATTCAGCCTGAAGGTTTGATGAGGGCTATATTGCTTCAGTTACCGTTGTACATGCTGTGGGCGTTGCTAGGATAGGGATTGAATATCGATTGTTTACTTGGTTACATCACAGATACCATACAGACCGGTCACGCGAAGGGAGCCTGGAAAAGTGGCGATGATTGTGCATCATGCTGGAAGTTTATCAAGACTCCCCAAGGTATGTAGACAATTTGCTGATATAAAGCTGCACATAGTACTGGTCTAGAACTCGGGTGCGAGCGCTTGATACGCACAGCATTTATTAAACTGTGTAACAAACACGAGGACAACGCATAGATGATAGGATGCACCTTATTGGACTGCTTCCACGAACGCATTCCGCTTCCACCACACCGGACAAAAAACGTCGACCGCTACAGTTTTCAGGCGGTCCTTCTTGTTTAACACTGGTGTTGATTGCTGAACGGTGCTGGACGTGAGTAGTAAATTCATACTTTGGGCGCTTCTGTCAGGTAGAATTGACCACTGTCCAGGTCACCTACGAATCGCCTAAGTGCGCCACAACAACGTCTTCAGAAACGTCCAGTGAGTCAGGATCGCTTCCTCTAATGTAAACGTTCTGATAAGCAATGCTTCGTGTGCATGTATTGGTAAGAATCGAGGTGAAAGAAGATAGGTGCATCGACTCACCAGAAACAACTGCCCTCTGAACAACTCACTCCAATCCAAGGACCTTAGCTGGCTGCTTTCGCATACTATCGAACATCGTTGAGGTGCCCAACCTCCACTATACCTCCTCCACTCACTGTCAAGATGAAATCGACGTCGGCGATAAAACCCCGCCAGATGATGCGAGGACACAGTGATTGGGTAACAGGTATTGCGCACCTGCCCGACAAACGGCGGATCATCACATGTTCGTATGATGGTTCACTTCGACTATGGAACTTAGAGAGCGGTGTACAGATTGGCAATGACTGGCGCGAGGATGGGGATGAAGCAAAAGTGTGGAACGTATCATTGTCTCCAGACGGCAAGACAATTGCTAGTGGAAGCAGCGATGGGAAAATAAGTCTGTGGGACATTGAGACGAAGAAAATTGTCGCTAGATGGACCGGACATACTGACGATGTGAGATCATTGTGTTGGAATGCAGATGGTGAGCGGTTGGTGAGTGGCTCTAACGACACGACGATGAGAGTATGGGATGTCGAGAGCGGCGACACAGTTCTAGGTCCAATCAATACTGGGCACGAGTATGTGTCCGCGGTGCTCTACTCACCCGACACAACCAAGATTACGACCGGCGGTTACAACGAAAGTGCATTAAAAATCTGGGATGCAAAGACAGGCAACCTGCTTTCCACAATCAAACATGATTCTCAAGTTTGGAGCTTGGCATGGACCTCGGATCAAAAGAAGATTATCACCGGAGATGATGATGGCTGGATTAGGATATTCGACACAGTCACATGGCAGCAAATCGCTATTCTAGACGGTCACGAACACACCCGTCAGCAAAGCATTGTCTGGTCTCTCTCCTTGTTTCAGAACGATCGCCTCCTCGCGAGTGCATCAGAGGATACCACAGCGCATCTATGGAATCTCGACACAAATCTCCCAGTCGGTCCACCCATCCAGCATGAAAACGTAGCTCGTAGTGTAGCCATTTCTGCTGATGGAAAGCAACTAGTCACAGGTTGTGGTGACGAAAACGCGTATGTATGGGACATTCATACCGCCCTAAAGGATGCTGGCCTTGAAGACCTCTTGTCCATTCTAGATGTTAGTGCAAACACGCCAACTGGTGTTCCGTCACAGCATTGATAACGTTCACTCTCAGATGCCGCATGATGGACTGAAAGACAAGGTATGGTCGATTGCTCTTTCATGGAGATCGCACCAATCTCTCACTCACAGGCCACAGCCCGAAAGTCGTTAATTGACGTACGTGACCCGCTTGCCAACCTTCACTATCAATGTAACTATCGAAATTTTTAGACCGATGCTACGCGAAGTCTAGCCAAGCACGAGTATGCCTATCGACTACCCCCACGCTTTCTTGATGACGCGCGAGATGCTGTTCAGGTACGGTGTGAATATCCGATTAATTAGTTGTCACTCAGACCTTGATCCTTTCAGTCCTCCGCAACGCCCGTCACCTATCCTGAACGTCGGCTCCGTGGTTTTGCGCCCTTCTCACCATTTCGTGGAAATGCCCTCGCCTCGCTCTTCCGCAGCTCACAACACAACACGCATGAAGCAATTGCACTACAGTCACCACCAAGACGGAGTGTCTTCTCTCGTCATCGCACTCGTGTTGTCGAAGTTGCGACAGCACAAGACAGACAGGTATATCTTTTCTACGGTAGCTATTTCATCATCACATTCTGATGATTTTGTGCAGCAACTGTATGTTGCTCGGCGACCGGAACCACCTGGCAGCAAGGGAAAAGATACACAACAGCAGCAAGGCCAATCAGAAAGTCAGGTTCAGGCATCCACGTCTCAAACCCCACCTGCCGTTGCGTCGACGTCTGCCAGACCCCCTCCAGTGAATAGTATTACCATGGCAGGTGCAGCAGGCACGCAGTCACAACCCGCTGTTACCGGCAAGAATCCCCCATGGTGGGTTCGTTTGGTGTTTTTTGTCTGCTGTGCTTCTATTCGAGAGGGTCGATAATGGAGAAGCAGCACATGGGCAATTTTATTCTCTTCATCCTGTTTTGTATTATTAATTCCAACCTTGTTTGATTTTTGATTAATTCATGTCTCGTTCATATTTGATCGCTCATGGTGATGTGGTCGCCGTAATTTGCCAAGATAAGTGGTCTCGGACTTCATTAATCTGCGCATACAGGTTGTTGTCAGCTCTCGCTTTATACAAGGCTTAAGATTTCATGGCTTTTCTCGATGTAAACACGTCAACTAGTGTTCCATCACAGCACAGACAATGTTCACTCTCAGATGCCGCAAGATGGACTGAAACAGAAGGTATGGTTCATTTCTCTTTCGTGCAGGTCATACCAATCTCTCACTCACAGCTGGAAAATCGTTATTGGACGTACGTGACAGACATGCCCGCCTTCGCTATCAATGTAACTTATCGACATTTTAGGGCGATGCTACGCGACGTCTAGCCAAGCGCGAGTATGCCTATCGACTACCGCCAAACTTTTTGGCGACGCGCGAGATGGTGCTCAGGCACGTTATGAATATCCGATCAATTAGTTGTCATTCAGACCTTGGTCCTTTCAGTCCTCCACAACGTCCCTCACCTATCCTGAACGTCGGCTTCGTGGTTTTGCGCCCTTCTCAACGTTTCGTGGAAATGCCCTCTCCTCCCTCTTTCGCAGCTCACACCCCAATACGCACGAAGCAACCGCACTTCAGTCACTACCAAGACGGAAGCTGTTCTCTCTTCATCGCACTCGTGTTGTCGAAGTTTCGACAGCATAAGACAGACAGGTATGTCTTTTCTATGGTAGCTATTTCATCACCATAGTCTGATTATTCTGTATAGTCACTGTATGTTGCTCGGCGACCGGAACCACCTGGCGATAAGAGTAAAGATACACAGCAGCAGTAAAGCCAATCAAAAAGCCAAGTTCAGGTGTCCATGTCTCAAACCCCACCTGCCGTTGCATCGACGTCTACCAGAACCCCTCCAATCACCACTGCGGGTGCAGCAGGCACGCAGTCACAACCTGCTGCTACCTGCAATAATCCCCCATGGTGGGCTCGTTTGGTGTTCTTCATGTGTTGTGCTTCTGTTGCAGAGGGTCGATAATGGTGATGCAGCACATGGCCAAATGCTTTCTCTTTGTGTAGTTCTTTATATCATCAATTCCAACCTTGTTTGATTTCGCTTTCATTCATGTCTCGCACACATTTAATCACTCATGGTGGTGTTATCGTTATGATTTTCCAAGAAAAATCTTCTTGGGCTCTCCCAATCTACGCATTAAACATTCAATTCATCACTTCTTTAGCAACATCCGCGCCCACAGCCATCCGGCGCTCATCCTCATTCCTCTCTACATCCCCTCCCTCATTCCTTGCCGTCACCTCCACATGCACTCTTCAATCGATTCTCCCACGTCTTCCAACGCTGTCGAAATACCAATCATCCATCAATGAAACTCCAACAGAGCCCTCCTCGTCCTGTTGAAGTCGCTGCAGTTCGGTAAAAAAAGGTATATCTGGTGTGTTTGTTTATTGTCAAATTCTAATTATTACTGTTGAGGTGGTGTCCTCAGTCATTCACAACGCCCCGTACCTATATTCGTGTATCTGCTCCCCACTGCCATGCCCTCAGTTCACCTGCTCTCTTCAAGCGCTTTTCCTCACTTTTCCATTACTTTCAACCTCACCCACGTCGAACTTGGGCTGAGCGATCCGCAAAGCAAAATATCTCCTCCCATCTGTATCAATGCCCTACTAGTACATGAATGTCGCAAGGAAGATTGGACTCGCGTCCTGACTGCCCCGGTCAACATTTCAATTATCATACACAGCTGCATCCATGCATCCAAATGACAACTTCAAATTGTAGCCACTAAGTAATAGCCATGATCGAAAGACATCTATCAGGCCAACGCCCTCAAGCACCTGCAAAGAAGTTTCCTCGCATATTCGGTCCTCAAACCTCATTATGGGTTTCTCGTTCAAGGTGTCAGTGCGATCATCATTTGATGATGATCTATCGGTCAGGAGTTTCAATTGCCTCGATGGATATCTGTGCAGAATAAATATGTGTCAGGAGTCCTGAAGAAGCACTTGCCTTATTAGGAAACTGCACGTGACGAAAACTGCTGACTAAATGAGCACGGTGCTCCGCACAGCGCGCAAATCCAGAGGTTTGGCCACAAAACATACCAAAAACATGTTGAAAACATGTACAATGAATTGCTATTTTGACAATTCATACTAAATATTTAGCGAAATTCGTAATTCATTGTACATGTTCATATGATGTTCTATGGCCAAACATGTGGCTTTGCGTGCTGTGATACCAGAGGCACCTGTTGAGCATTGATAGTATCGTGACTTCGGACAAGTCAACAATCCATTTGCTTCTCGAAAGGGTCGTGCAACGTACACTTGACCAAGACCTCAGCCTCCATATATATCAAACCTTGAAATATATTGTCCTGCTCCCGACCACAAAGCAAGGGTGATAGCACTATGAGCATTCATTCGACGAGACGCATCATGCGCATGACAGTGTTGGGTTAAAATTTCTTCAATTGACTGTGATAATGTAGACAAATATTCCTAAACACATGTTGCGCAGTTTGGTGAAAAGTCATATGCAACAGACTGCAATTCGCGCCCCCCCGTTCTCATACAATCGAAAAAAAAATTGCCCGGGAGGAAAGTAAGATAAATAGTAATGATACCCTGCTCGATCAAATCCAAATATGAGGTATGTATACAAGAGTGCTTCCAGGGTATGATGTACGAGATAAAAATCCCAGGATTAGAAAAAACAAGTTTGAGGAAAACAGAACGATGGGGTGCGTATCGGCGAAGACCTCCTGGGCGTTGGGAATGGGTCAAACATTACGAACATAGCGAATATGCACGGGTACCAAAGATGCTTTCGCGATGATTTGTGATGATGCCCTCACGATTGCCGTGTAAGGATGATAGGAAGTAAGTGTATTACGAAACTCCTGCATTGCAGTCACCACTATAACTCATCCCTCTGGGGAGCTGTGGTAAACCAGGTAGTAGCCTAGCAGCCGTACCAGTTGACGAAGATGTATATGACGTGTTGAACCTCCGCAATTGTGGTGGGGGTGGAGGTGCGGACGCTCGCCATCTCTCTTCCCATGCGCGAAGAGCAGCGACAAAACCAGGGTTAGGATTAATGCATGGTCTGCGACGTTTGACTAGAGTGTATGCCTGCTCATATGACATCCCGAGATTATGAATGAGATAAGCAATGACGATTGCTGGAGAGCGTGAGACGCCCTAATGAATTAACCATACAAGCACTACATTAGACTTGAAGCCGCGAAGAAATGAAATAAGAGGCAAACCTGCTGGCAATGCACCAAAACGTTCCCACCATTTTGGAGCGCGTGAGCAATATATTGACATGCCCCCTCAAGGTGTGGACGAAGGTCAGCAGAAGGTTTATCGAGAATATCTATGCGGAGGCACCGAAAGCCGTCCTTTTCTGATATCGGAAGCCAAGGGACATCGAGAACTTGTACAACATGAGTGATGTGATTGTTTGCGAGCAACTCGCGATCCATCGTCGCGGACATGGAGCCAAGGTACAACGACCCAGGCTGCATCGCGGAGGTGTTGGCTACGGATTGAATCGGAGGCATGGACTGAGATGGAAACTGGACAGGAAGAATCTGGTGCATTGGGGTGCAAATCGCCTCCATGACATCTGGAGACATTCCCTCAAAACGGATCATGATATGGTAGCGCGACGGAGAGATCAGTAGAAAGTGGTCAACTCGATATCGGAAAGCGAATGTGAGATTATGATAGTTTGAATGTAGATCTAGGTTACAGATGGAACTCGCAATCTGACAGAATGTCGAGACTGAATCGGTGGAGTAGCGTTAGGAGGATGGAGCAGCTGCATTGAGAGGGATGAGAGGTTGACTTCAAATAATCGGGAGGTGGAGTTCTAACTTTCCTATTTTGGAGCCCGAGAGTCTTTTCGAACTGCAAAGCTTTTTCAAGCCTCCGTCAACAATGTTTGTCCCTGGTTCTAGATCACGGTTATCCCCTTGAGGCTCTACATTGACAACTTCCCGCCATCCTTGCCACGAGGTCAGAAGTTGCCATCTGTCTGTTTCCGCTTGAGCCCATTTATTCTCCTTCAGGCAATCTTCAGTCATATGTTGCTTCGTATTAGCTCCGAACCGTCCCGAGTCCATGTGACGTAATAACGTTCGAGATAAACACGAGGACCATCCTATTCAAACCTCCTGTAGCGACTTGGTTCTAGGCCATGTCCCATGATCAATATTTCTCTCGGATATGTACGGTCGATCTGATCGATTGAGCGCTGGTCACCCATTTGTCTGAAACTTATTACTATCGCTGGTTGTGCTCCTGAGCATTACTGACATGAATCGGATGAGTGCAAAAACATGTGTCTATTGCAATCGTTGATCTTTATCTAGCTTTCACAGATGCTGTACTCAATGCACGTAAATCCACTTTCTAATCGCCCTTGGTTCGCACCCGGTAGAAAGTAGGGCACCCAACCTTTAACCACCTGCGCTCCGGATACTGATCTCAATCATGATCACGGATTGCATATATAGCCCCGTCCCGTGGATACTGGCTTTAATATAGTCTCCCCTTGGGACGCGGTTTTCGAGAACGTAGGCACGTCTTATTTCACTTACACTGGATTTCCTTAACTGCGGCCTGATCCGACAGTATCCTGCACAGTTAATTTCGCTGTAATGGGTCAAGTGTTTCTCATATTGTGGCGTAACTGAGAAAGTGCTATCGTTGTACTTGGACTTATTCGGAACTTAAAACGAAAACAAACCAATATACTGACGAGGTCCGACACTTATGCAGCCACGATGAAGAAATAGAGAAAGGACAGATCATGAAGATTGCAAATAACACTAGTCGTGAAGGGTATGGACCCTTGACAAGAGCAAGGGTGTAGTCGGGGAAGCGGCGGGAGTGTGGCGAAGGTGAAAAGCACGGCAAAGTGGCCTACAAAACTACACAGTGGTGTTTCTTGCTATTCTTGGGCCGGCTAAGAAGTGCAGCCCTCGTGGCGCATTGGAAGACTTCGCGAACGCCCTCGCCCGTTCTAGCCGAGCACTCGAGGTAGTGCCTGGCGCCAATCTTGTTTGCCACGGCCATTCCCTGTAAAGGTGGGCAAAATGGTCCAGAGAAATCCATTAAAGAAGTAAATAAGATCATACCTCCTCAGGGGTTACGGGTCTCTGGCTCGTCCTCTTGAGTTCCTCAAGTACTCGCCGGTCACGCCTGAGATCGTTCTTGCAGCCAACGAGGATGATAGGAAGACCGGCGCAGAAGTGCATCACCTCAGAAATCCACTGGGTTCGGGAGATGCCGTTAGGAGACCCAATGGGGCATTGCTTCATGGCTGACGTACCTTTTCTTGAACGTTGTCCAAAGAATCTGGTGAGTCAACAGCAAAGCAAATGAGAATAACATGGGAGTCAGGGTAGCTGAGAGGTCTGAGACGGTCATAGTCTTCTTGTCCAGCCGTATCCCATAGAGCTAGCTCAACATGCTTTCCATCAACCTCCACATCCGCTACATAGTTCTCGAAGACGGTCGGGACATAGACCTATACGCAAGAATCAAACAGATAGTAAGTAAACGGGTAAACTGACAACACCAATGGAAAAATACCTCAGGGAAAGTTCCTTTGGAGAAAACTATCAACAAACACGTCTGTTAACGGTATGAGCTCATTTCATGCTTGTTTCACGTGGAAGTCTAAGAAACACGAACCTTTCCGCAAGCACCATCACCGACGATAACGAGCTTCCTCCTGATTTCAGCCATTATTCGAGCGTAGAAAGTAAGATTTCGTGGATGTACGGGCGCTGTTTGGGACGATGGAGTTGAGCAAGACAAGAGTCGCACGATGATACAAGGCGGTCTTTCAATCGCTCTTTGAATAGCCGCACAGCAAGCTGTGTCGACAAACAGGGCCTGTGCGTGAGATCTAACTTCTATTCAAGGCATCAAGCAATGTCCAAAGTCACCGCATCTGTCGGAGTACTGAGGCCTGAGGGCCCGGTCGCATGCAAAAGAAGGCCGTGAGCAGAGAAAAGTAAAATTTAGAGGCGTATGTAGGTCATACACCGACACTATGACGCCAACGAACAGCCTCCGCAGCTCACATATTCGCCTTCCTGTCCATAACTACCCATCTTGCATATCTGGATCTCGTCAACTCTCCAAGTCCCAAACTCCACTTTCACCGAGTCCCGAATATCATGCCCTTCTAACGGTGTACGAATAAACTCACGAACGGCTGGTGACGCAAGTATAGCTTTGTACGAAAATGGCTGTCGATGCGGTTTGCCATGCGAAGTGTTGAGGATTGTGCAATGCAGCTGGTTTCACGTCGGTCGCAAAGTTAAATTCTGGAAGGAAGACGAACTGACCTTAAGAGGGCGACGATCTAGAATAAACCCTGCATCGCTATACGCCTTGTTCACGAACTCTGTAAGAATCAGAAACGATCGCACATGTCTAGGTAACTGAGATGTTCAGGATCGACGCACCGCTTACAATTTTGAGGCGCTGCGCGTCTTCTGTGCCCAGTGAAGGGCCAAACCAGAGTACGTGCGCGTTGTCTACATCCCCCCGATAGGGACTCATGATATTCATCTCTGTAAGAGGGATGTAGAGACCATGTCCGTCCAAGATCTCCATGATGCGAGGTCTCAATGTCGATAACAACGCGAGCGCGTTTTCTAAAGTCTTTCCCGAAGCAGCCAGTGGATCCTCGAGAGCCATGACTCCTAGTGTGAGATGGAGGCGACGGGGTGCGATAACAATACCGCTATTAACGCCGGGGAGCGCAGGCTTACAACGAAGCAAGCCATTCGTGAACGACTTCACTGATTCCTGCAAGCGCACATGTTGACCCTAGTTCTGCATTGGCGTGCATTCTTTATCAAATGAGCAATAACTGACGATGGGCAGGGATAAGACTTGGAGATTGGGCACTGAGCACACGCATTGCATTCAAAAATCGAAAACCCACGGACAATGTGTAGGTCGCAAATTATGATGACCAGAGGAAAAGCGTCCACGACGAGGGACTGAAGCATTTGTCCTAGAGGTGTTTAAAGCAAATATCGTGGCCATGGTATTGCAGAAGTAGAAGTAAGTAAGTAGAAGTCTGTAGAGATACAAGATAAACAAAGATAAAGCCTTTTACGCTCCAAATTGCCAAGCCAGCTCCTACTAAGCAGATACGACCTAATGTAGCTGTCAACTTAGATAACCTCGCTGTGCCAAGGGTCTGCCGTGGGCGTTCCTAGAACATTGTATTCACCATCTTCACTCTTCGACCAGCAGTAATCTCACATCTCGCCTTTTTGGTGGTGACACGACATACCACGGAGCCAAGGTAGGACAACATACTTAGGGAAACAAAGTCTACTGCCAGAACCCAAGCACCAACGCACTGGGTTCTTTTGCTAGTCGCTCACTCATCAGTCACTCCTAGAAAGGTATCTCAACAGGCTTCCTCGTAAGTAAAGCATTGAAGAAGATAGGCTGTCGATTAACTAGCAATATTTGCCCTCGCCAGGTAGTTCGCATTCAAATATACTGCTGGACTGCAGTTTACGATCGGCTGTAATTTAGACGCCCTACTATTGACATGGAAAAAAAGGATGGCGCGGTAGAGCTCCGCCAGAAGATGCGAGGACATGCGAGCTGTTGCGCACCTGCCCGGTGGACGACGCATCATCACATGTTCGGTTGACGGCTCACTCAAAATATGGGATCTGAAGACGGGCACACAAATTGACGATGACTGGAGAGATGTCGGGAAATATGTAAGAGTGATCAGCATGGAATTATCCCCAAATAGCAAGACTGTCGCCAGTGGGAGCAGTGATGGGACAGTGAGATTATGGGGCGTGGAGTCGGAGGAAGTCATTGGGAGATGGACTGGACACTCTGATCTTGTGGTGTTGGAGTGCAGATGGTGAGCGTGTAGCAAGTGGGTCGTCAGACGGCAAGAGTGTGGGACGTGGAGAGTGGGGAAACAGTCCTAGGTCCAATGAAGACTGGGCACAACAATGTAGTATTCGCAGTGAGATACTCGCCCACAGGAACAAAGATCGCGACCAGTGGCGCCAATGTCGACGCAGTAATAATCTGGGATGCCAACACAGGAACACTGCTCTGGACAGTCAAACATGAACGAGAAGTTTGGAGCCTGCCAGTATAGACGTCTGATGAAAAGAAGCCCACCCCCGGATCAAATGATCGCTTGATTAGGATGTTCGACACTGCCACGTGGCGGCAGGTCGCTGTTCTGGAGGGTCACCAAGGCACATATGCCATCTCCTTGTCTGACAGTCTATGTAGGAGTGACCGCCTTCGCTAGTGCATCATCGGATGAAACAGCGCGTTTGTGGAACCTCGACACAAACCTGCAAGTTACTCCACCCCTAAAGCATGAAGGACTCGTTTTCAGTGCAGCTATTTCCACTGATGAAAAGCTGCTAGTTACCTCTAGTAATGATAACGCTTATGTATGGGACAATTCAGTCCATTCCCTATGTGAGTGTAACTTTCAGTCCGCTACTCTATCACTGACAATGTTCACTCTCAGGTGCAGCAAAATGCACTCGAACAGAAGGTATGGAGCATCTCATGATTCTTCTGGTAATTGCCCTCATCTCTCACTCGCAGCTTACGTCTGGAAAGTCATTGATGGACGTACGCGAAGTGCTGTCAGGTTGTAATTGATGTCGACACTGTAGAGCGATGCTACGCGACGGCCAGCACAGCTCGAGTACGCCCGTCCGAGTCGACTACCACAAGATTCTTTCGATGATGCACCAGGCAATGTTCATGTGCATCATCAACATTAAGTTACGTGTATTATTAAGACATTGTCACTCTCAGTCTTCCTCGGCAAATGGTACCCAGCCCCGCCCTTTAAGTCAATTTGCCGTGCTCTTCCACCTTTCTCAACCCAACACCAATGAATCAGTTGAACTCCAGCAATCCACAAGGCGAAGTATCTCTTCTCATAATGCTGTCGAAGTCGTTCCAGTACGTGACAAACAGGTACGTTTCCTTCGTTTTGCTTTTCGATCGCTGAAGTTCGAGTTCAATGATTTCTATCCAGGCATTGTTTGTTTCCCAGCGGCGGGAACGAATTAGTGACCGGGCGAAACGCATTAAGAACCCTACATGGTGGAATCGTTGCATATTGTTCATTTTCTGTGTCCTTCACTCCTGACACCGATGATCATCAAACGAGATCCAACACGTGAAGAGACCCTTTGCATCTCTGCATCAATTTCTCTGTATTGTTAATCACATCGTACTTTACAGTTCATCTGGTCGTTGCCTATACTCAGGATGCACAGTCTGACCATCTGTCATCGTACAATATCCAAATAACAGCAGAGAGATCGAAGAGCTTTCTTGAGCGCACCAAAGTGGCGCGCGATCATCGCACGCATTTCGATATCGGTCTAGTGATGAGAGAGGCACAGCAGTCGAAATTACCTGTATACTCGGACGGACGAACCAAACAGCGGCCGAGAAGTCAATGTGTGACCCTTTAGAGGTCGTAATCAGTGCAATGAGAGTTGCGTAATATTAAAAACTTGCCAAAGAGACCAATCAGTATACAGGGACACCTAAATTCAGCCTTGTCCTTCACACAAGGCTTGGTTGCTTGTATATAATATGAAATGGCTTGAAAGTGTGTTTCCGCCTTCTTAGACTCGATCTCATTCTTAACTAGGGCCATGTCGCCGTTGGTGGCATGTCCGGTGCCGTCAGTTGTCCTGGCACTTAGCTCGATATTGGCATGTTGCCGGATGGTTTGACGGAATTTTGGAAGCTCGTTCCGTCTCGTTCTCAGAGAAGCTAGACATGGCCACTGACAATGCTACGACCAAATTGTTATGGTCTGCTGTTGGTTGAAGGTTTCACAGTTGTCCATGAATGTACCGAAAATTGAATGAAGTAACGTGTTGGGTATGCTATCGACAGCTGAAGGGAGTTGATCCCAGAGAACGGCGAGCTTCGGGTTTTTCTGCAACTCTTCGAATTCAGGAAGGTTTCCCCTGGCTAGGAGGCACCTGGGGGAAATTGCTTCAGTACTCCAAACGGAGTTCATGCGTCCTATTCAGGAGTGTAGAAGGTGGCAATTACAAGTGAGTATGGGAGCGCTCAGGGGGTAGTTGTTAGCACAGCCACTGTCTAAAGTGGGGGTGGCTGTACCTACGAGGGGAGCATTTATATGAAGGTGTTCTTTCTCAAGTGCAACCGTGAATACTTTGGAGAGTCGGGTAAATGCTTTATTAAGCTCCTCGGCATCATGTGGTAAACCAACGCTCTTTCTCCAAGTTGATGTTGACCTTAAAGTTATCAGATAATCAGCATCAATATGGACATCACATCACTGACCTTCCATGGATCAAGACGGTCGGCGTCTATGTCGCAGAACGCATACTTTTTGTCGTCTTTGAAAACCTTTTTGAGGGCTATGACGCTCTCTGTCGTTGCAATTTTGATCTCGAAGATGCGACCGGGTTATCGCCGTAAATAAAGCAGTTAAGGGACAGGTGAACGGCTGATGGTCCAGAAGATGCTAATCAGGTCGCCATCACTATGGAGGAAAGAATGGCCATATCGTCAACCAATTCACCGGCAGGCGGCGCTCGAAGTCGATAACAATATGGTGGACTGTCAAGAACATCGAACATTTCAGCCCAAGGTGAGAGGATTCCTTTGAGTAAGGTTTAAGAGCTTTAAGATTGTAGTTCGAAAGATAAATTCGAGCGATTTCAGGATGATACGGACGTGCTGTGTCCAAAACTACTATGCCCGCGTGAGTCGGAACATCACTGCGACTCGAGATTGCGCATGTACAACTGTATAATGAACCACATTTCCGAGATCTCGGATAGTGCCTTGCCGCATAGATATTGATCGATATGGCGTGCTTGAAGTGAAAGTTAGGATCCTGACCCAACGACCTACGCCGACGGAACGTGCGCGCTTGACGCTCCAAAAAGTCAAAAAAAGCCAACAATGATGGTACCGACGAGCGTGAGAATAAACCGCCTCAGTCTAAGAAGGTTGCGGCTAGCATTGCCAGGAATATACAACATTGATGACTTAGGCTCGTCACTTACAACGTCTCACTAGTATATGAGGAATCAATTAATCACTGGCTGCGGTACGTTCAAGCATTCTGAATAAATGGGTTTCGGGCGTCTTTTCTGACATGTTACCATAAAATTAACGGAACTTTTTCTTTCGTTCCAAGCGCTCGAGTTGTTCTGGAACAACTTCGCCTAGCTCCTCGAATCACGCTCCTTCCACTATCCCCACAAACTGTCCCCACCGCTATTCAATATCCAATCCTTTTCACGGTCCTACCCCACTCAGTAATAAAAGACAAGCATCGAGGCACGTTATATATCTACTAGTACTGCCCAGCTTGAATGTCCCCATCGGCCTCCATCTAGACGTCCGAAATCACACGAGGACCAGTCGCCCGTTTATCACTATCCTTCCGTGTCCAGTCCTGTTCTCAACTTCGATTCTACGTCATCCCAGACCTCTCAGATTACTTTTTTTTTCTCTCCTTGGTGAACAATGACCATACTCAAAGGCGCTCCTGCACCCTCGAAGGCTGAAGGCAAGCGCCGTGCTCGATTTGACATTCAAGACGAGGGTGCTGGTGGTGCTGATGGAATTATACTTAACCTTAATATGGTGTCCACTAGCTATTATGGAGTGTGAGTCTCTAAGCTATCCATGCAACCTTCGTCTTCTCCGCCTTATTGTTACTCATTTCTTCAAAATAGCGCCTACACCGTGCCCTTGTTAGTAGGTTCCTCCCAGCAAAATCTTTCCCTTCAAGTCGACACGGGCTCCTCGGATCTTGTAAGTCGTGCGTTCGGTGGGCACGTTGCCTTTCTTATCTCAGATTAAAGTGGATCGCATCAAAATCGTGCTCTACTGCTTCATGTTCCTCTACTAGTGGACACCTCTACGATCCAAGCTCCTCGACGCCTACCGGCTTTAATTTCAACATAACATACCTTTCCGGATCCGTTACTGGGTCCATAGTTTGGGATACGGTGCAGCTGGGCACATACATTGTGCTAAATCAAGCATTGGGTATGTGTTCAGAAAGCATTCTATGTATGCAATTTATAAACAAAAACCAAATTACAGCCGCTGCCAACACGGTCACCGAGGAGCCTTTAAGTGTAGATTTTGACGGCATCCTTGGTCTTGCTCTTCCCATTAATTCCCTTATTGAACACCAAATCCCTCCGGATACGAATAACAGCCCAGACGGTGCATCATTCTCCTCCAATCTCTTCTCCATGACTCCCGCTTCCTCATCGCCTTCCCAACCGTTCTTCTCTCTCACTCTTGGTCGGCCTGGTTCGGACGAAATCCCTTCCCTTCTCGGACTTGGCTTGCATCCTTCATCTATTGTTCCAGATCCTTCAAAAATCAATTATTCGACGCTTGTAAGCGACAACGCTGGTATATTATTCTGGAAAACAAACATTCTCGCCATCACAGTCTATGTTGGTGGCGTAGCGCGCCCTGTAACACTAACCGACTCCATTACTGGCGCTGCTTTCCCCACTGCATTGCTGGACTCTGGCGTCCCGTTGATCGTCACAACATCGTCGATCGCGAACGGTATATACGGTGCACTAGGTATAAGTCCGGCTTCAGACGGTCAATGTGTGTTTCTTTATACATATCAGTTGTACCTCCTGAGCTGACCGTCCGTTAGACTATGTCCCCTGCACGACACCTCTCAACATGACTATTACTCTCGACAGTCAACCCGACCTACCTATCCATCCCCTCGACCTCACCAGCGAGCCATCTGGGCAGAATAACGCACAGTTCTGTGTTGGCCTCATACAAGCTGATGACGCACAGCTTACTGCCAATTCCGGCATCGGGGACATGATCCTCGGCGTTCCCTTCATGCGTAACGTATACACTGTGCTTGCATATGAGCCTCCGCCCTTTAATTCGTCCGTCTACGCCGGAATTGACCCGACGCTTGGACTTCTGGGACTTACCAATATAACACAGGCATTGGAGGAGTTCAATAACGTCCGCGTCCTTAATCAACCGCTGAGCGGTTCGCCGTCAAACCAGATATCCCCTTTGAGCAACGAAAAGCTATCAGTGGGCCTCGAAGTTCTTATTGGTCTCGCCTGCTTCTTTGCGTTGTGCTTCATTCTTTTTGGGCTGAAATGGTTCACGGCTCGACGGCAGTGGAGGAAACAAGGAATGGCTGACGTAGATGGGGGGAAGAAGGGCGAGGGTGAACAGGTTTATCAACTTACGAGGCGGAACTCGCGGCCAAGCGAGGAGGACGGTCCGCCTGCGAGCACGCTCAGGACGCTGGCGTTCGACTCATATGCTATGAGGAAGGAGAAGGTGTCCGAGTATACTCTGGACTCAAGCCGGACGCGTGTTGAGCCAGGATCGGATTTGGTCGGGGAGTTTGCGGAATGGAAGTACCACGACCGCTCACCTTCCTTCAGCGACCCTTGGGATCCTTATGCGGGAAACCGAGATACGATTGTAGGCACTGATGCGCCCTTGCCTGATATTCCTACATCTCCTGATTTTTCGACCACCAACCATCGACGGACGCCAGGTGAAATCAATGGCATACCGGAAAGTGTATCTGTTCCCTTGCTCACGGACCTGCATCGTCGAAGTGACTCGCACAGTAGTGATGGTGATGGTGGGGAGGCTGGTGTAGACATGGCGGGGGTTGGAACAATTGCACGCCGGAGCCAACTGGTGCCTGACCTGCGACAGAGCCAAATAGATGTCGACCTTCGTTACAGCCGACTTCGGAGCGATAGCAGTGGCAGGAACTCATCATTCTTGGGTTTGCCCAATGGCTGTGTCCCGCACTCATGGCCATCCTCGACAACGCAAGAGCATCCTCCTGCGGTTGACCAGGATGTTGTCGACATGCATTAACGGATTTCAGACGTCATTGAGAGCCACCCCTGCTATATTCCGCTAGGAAACGTGGACCATTCATCATGCAAATATCTCATATATTCATCTCATCTCATCTCGTCTCCATCTCATTCTCTCGCTGGATTCCTACCAACAATCTTTCTGAACTCTACACATGTGCTATACTGATGTATTGTTGTTCATCGTGGACCTTCTATATCCATTACTTGGACTCTCCTGTTCGTATAATACAGGCAAGCAGGACAATCTACCAAATATCTGTGTATCAATTTGTAGTGTTTGGTGCTGACTCGTTAACATCGCCAAGTTTCGTGTCTTTCACTTTTTTTTATGTTTATGTTGGAAGCCTGGACAGTAACCTAACCTAACCATGGAGAATGCATTACAGTTGTTTACACGACAGAACAATTAACAGCTTTGAAGCTAAGGCTCAGTTTGTTACAAATCACGTCGAAGTTAAGTGCGTTATCCCTTCAGTAAACTATCCAGTATTAAGAAATCGGAGAAATAGTTTTCCCGCATCCCGCGCTCACGCCTCCAGTGATACTCTCGATGAAGATACCCGAATAAGTCAGCGCCTCAGCATCACCCTCTTGAATTCCAAAATGCACAACATCAGATTGATGTGAAGCCGTATCGTTAGGATTCACAAGCGGGAGCTATATCGCACGTCAACTACTATCTATCTATCGAGCGATATAATTCAGGCTCACCTTAAGCACACCAAAGTGATAATCCCCTACAGCAGCCGCGCCGGTTGGGACGCCAGTATTATTTACGAGGCCAGTGACAGGCGCCAGTGGGGTTGCATTGGTGGAATAGAAGACGCCAAGGGTAAGATTTGTCCAGTCAACTTGGATTGCAAAGTTATGCCAGTCATTGGGGGTGAAAGGCGTCTCAAACAGAAGGGTGAGCGCATGGTTGCGAACTTTCAGGGATGCAGCATCGGAGACAGGTACGGTGCCAGTGGGGATAGTGAAAGGTGAACCTAAAACAAGGAGCGTCAGCAAGATACGGTAACTAGATGCTACGACTGACCAAGCTGAATCTCAAAGATATGGCTACCATCATTTGGCTCGATGAAGACGATCTGGTACTCATGACTCATGTTCAAAGGTTTCGCCGAGTCCTCTTGAATGGATACATGGAACACAGTGGTTCCTGCATCAGCAATAGCATCCAGTGCTGTGTGATTGCTATTCTTTTGCGCAATGAGCTCCGTCCGGCGGAACCCGTATTGAGGCTGAGGCGGGGTACCCCCAGGGACGAATACGGAACTGTTGTCGATTGAAATCGACATTGCCTGCTCTTGGATCCCGGGCATCCACAGAGGGGTAGGAGCTTGTGAGTACCCAAGGAAATGAGTATACTGAAAACCATGACAGGTTGTTTAGCAGTGCACCACCGACTACCAGGAGATAACCCTACGAATGAAGCATTGTTGCTACCTTTCACCGCTCTGAGGTGTTGTTAGCTTAGTGCCACAAATGCAGTAGAGGAGGGAAACTTACGACAAGTATGGGTCCAGGGAATTGTTCAGGTCTTCATTGGTGTAGTTGAACGGTGCCCGCCCATCATATATCAAAGGGGTTGCCGAAGCTAGCCATATGAAACCAGTGAAAGCGAGCACGTTTTTGCGTAGTATCATAACGGTCCAAAACCAGTAAATGTAAACTCAAGGCGCCTGTAAAACATGCCACCGGCTTTATACTGTAATGAAGTCAAGCGGAAAATTGTCGGGTTTTGAAGGGACTGGTAGCAGCTGACTATTGTGAATATCATTTACAAAATTGTTACCAGGGCGGGAAGATGAGTGATCGGAAACGATGGGAAGATGTCTGTGTCAGATGATGAGTGGTTTGTCCAAAGTAGTTGTCGATGCTTAATTCAGATCAACTCTTGATGAGAATAAGGTAACCCTACCGCGGTACCAGTAAAATCTTATTCTTGAGGACTTGCAATATTCGCCCATGTGTCTGAACGTGGCCTTTGGAGTTCAGTAAAGAAGTCTAAGGACTGCGGGTGCACATACCGTTCAACTACATCCGCATTCCGTCTTCGTCATCATGATGTTATCGGGCTTCCCTCCTCACTAACAATGCTGGTGGGTTTTCTTGTCACGTCCGTCGTTTCATTCGACGTGCACCTGGTTATTCACTTGAGTTGTGAAGGTAAGTTCTAGATAATTCAAGTTGTATGTAGAAAAAATAAACCCAAGTCATCACCATTGTGGTATCGTGAAAACTAATAAGCAATGTTATTGCACCAGCTCGTCTATGGAGAGTGAAATTGTGTGGTACCAGTGAGTAAAATCAAAAAAAAATTGGCCCCGTGGCCAGGATATTGAAATATTCAAGCCAAAGCAATGCAAATATACACAAGTTCGTACTCGCATATTGATGTTTATAACTTATAAGCGCGTCTTCCATGAACAAGTCTGGTCTAATACTGGGTTAAGCTGCAAACGACTTGTTACCTATCACAACTTTCAACGACGCTCGCAACCTCCAATGCTGACCAGACCTAGCGAGAAGTATTTTGGGTACCTTGTTTGATGATTACCAGTACTACGAGTTGAAGAACTCCATGCTACTTCCCGACGACGACGACATCATCGATAACAACCGTCCGGACTCCGAGACTGCCTGGATAATCACAATTGGAAAGAAGTACATTTCATATGCTCCTTGAAGATCCCGGCGTCGGCGCTGTCGGGCACTCGTGTCTACATGGTGATCTAGCCGAAAGAGGTGAGTTTCAGCATATCTGTCGATCATTCATTAATTCATCCACTTCAGATGACGCAAAGAGGGCGATTGCAGATCTCAATACAAGGTATGCAGGCATATTCCGCTACTTGCAGATCACGGTACCCACCGTGAAGAGGTGGTCAAAGGATGACGTCAACAATAACTTGGGGGCTGGGGGATGTTCGTGGCAATGATTTCCCCGATGCAATCTCTCAGATCGAGGCAGAGTGCCGTCCATAGTACTCTCTAAGTTCCTTCATTGCTGCATATATGGCCCTTCGCCATTTCTTCCCCCAAGTTCCTGGATGACAATAAGGACTTTCTACACTAGTACGCATTTTAAACAAATCTTTACATTGACTGCGAACCCACCGGGCAGGGTGACCAACCGGGAATTTGCAACGCTCTTCAGTGTCATTCGGTGCTTTGACGAGAACTCGGAATACATTAAGAATGACAGATCCTTCGCCCTGTTAAGCAGTAGCTTATGCGTTGGCTCATGATGCCTTTGCAACTGATTATCGTGAAATGTTTCAGAGAGAAGCCTCGGCGCCCACATATATTCCTGGATATTCGCAATCAGCTCGAGGCTTGGTGCAGGTTTTCCCCAAGAAGCGATTTCATGCTTTCGTCGTGCTCGTTTCTGCGCCCGTTCCTCATCTCCTGAGCGGTTCCGCCGAAGGATGTGGTAGGTGGATATCGTTTATTGCTTGAAGCTATCGCTGTTGTGCGGGCAGAGCAACACTTGGTTTGCCAGGGAGTAGGGTACAGTTTCTTCTCGTGGCGATTTATGTTCGTGCAGATTTGACTGCGGAATGATACATAGTTGCCAATGTTGAGTCGCCGCGATAGGCAGTGTGTTGTTCTGTTACATAGTCGTCGTCTCTTGTGATTTTTCTCACAAAGAAGCCAGATTTTCATTGTCCAGGAAAACTTTAACCTTACCATAGCAGATCATGCGATCGCATTCCTTCATCAGATGCACAATTAATCTCCTTGCGATACTCAAGGAATTGGACGGGCATCATGACCGAGCCAAAAGCCTCTCCTTGTCGAAGTCAATAATAAACGCTGTTTCGCGATGTAATCTCCCTCACATCTAAGGCTCATCAGAGGAATACGAGTGGGGCGACATTCTCCACACCCGATGGTCGCGCAGACGATGCGGCTCAAGATGATCTCGGTGTCTTTGGTGCGGGTGATATCCGAGTTATTCTGAAGAAGATGAATTATTACAGGATCGACCGTCTTTACTCTGTTCGGGATAAGCGTCCTCACATTACACCTTAGTGTCGAATGTCACTCACGAGTTCGAGAACCTGAAGTTCGTGAAAGAATCAGAAGGGAATTGAAATCTTACAATACCTCACAAGGATCACTTCTCCTGTGAACCACACCATCTCAACTGTCCAACAATAACATTGATGCTCAACATTTCTCGATGTGCAGCAGTGTACACGTGTACTGATTCTTAAGCAAGCTCAATTCGATCGAACGCGAGAAGCGGTGATATCTTCATGCTGCTAGAAAAGTTCATTTCCGCAAGTCCAGCATCATAATTGAACAGGGCGATGTTACAAACAAAGCTTTACTCTTGGGTATGTATGCAGTATGTAGATACTTGCAAAGTAAATGATAAATACACGTGCACGGAGTCTCATACAATGAGCGCCGCAAAATGATGATAAACGACAGCATGCAGGGTATCAGACCAGTCATGAAGAGGTATAGACAAAAACACGAACGAACCGGGAGAATGGAATAATACGAAGCTCAATTTACAAACGAGCGAACAAAAGGCCAATCACAGATGATGGGGCGAGAGGTCCTGGTCGACAGGGCAATAGCATAGATCAACTATTTAGAAAAGGAACCGATGGCTTCGTTTATGAACCATCCGCTTACGACGGCGGCACGTCCCAGCACTCGACGGACTGGCTCCGTCAGATGATGAAGTAGCGGCCACAAGATTGTTGGCCGAGTTCGAGGGTGTCGTGTCATAGGAAGGACTGAATGTAGGGCTGCTTGAGTAGAGCGTAGATGTCGTGTATAGTGTGCTGGTAGTAGTTGTGCTCGATGAATTGAGGGGCGGGGCAGCAGTGGGATTGGAGTTTGAAGGTGGCATGCTATATGCAAGACTGGATGTAGGGCTACCTGCAGCACTAGTTGCCTGCAACGTGGTTGTGCTGTATACAGTGCTTGTACTAGTCGTGCTCAGCGAAGCGGGTGGCACAGCTCCTCCCGTGGCGCTAGCAGTTGCAATAGCCTGCGCAACTGCGGAAGAAGAGGATGACGTTGCAAATATATCGTTCTGTGCTCCTGTGGCGACGTATCAGGCGTGTCGATTATAACCAAAGCAATGGAAATCTTACCATCCTTGAACCCGCATTTGCTATTGTACGCCGGGCTCTTAGGGAGGCCGCTCTGGTCAGTGCCGTTAACCACGATATTGTTTCCATCGGCCTGATTCCAAATCAAGATTTGCTTGGCACCTTGTGTACATGTGCTCTGGTCCTCCTCGCACCAGACGGGAGGTTTGGCGGTAGCAACGGGAGCAGTGGAGGTGGCGCCCGTGACCATGCACTTGAAGCCCTGCATGTAGATGTTAGGTTCGCCGCAGCCATTGGGAATCTAGAAAATGCTGTCAACCGACGGTAATGAACGCAACCGAGAGCCGACGAACCCAAGCCCACTGTTGAAACATCAATCAAATTTCAGCCTTGGTAATGGAAGTAACAACTTACAGCACAAGTGCACCCACCCGCAGGACACGCTGGCATGTCCTGAGGGACATCATATGATGTCACACGTTTCCAAGGGGTGCTTCGCTAAACATCAGGAACGTTCGGAGGGATTTGGACATGCAACTCACTTATAAGCGACGGAAAACACGGCAAGGTTATCCATAGTAACCTTACTGATGTCAGACTGTTCAACCATAAGTTTCTATTTAGATGGTACAGTAGAGTGAAACCGACCTCGTAAGAAATGGCGAACGCAGTTCCAGCAGCCATAGTCTGGTTCTGCGTATGCACTATGCATGGTCAAGGCGTCTGTTAAAACCATAGGTGATCCGTACTCACTGTTGGGGTTAACTATGCAATTAGGTTCATTGTAGTCCTCAGGGTGATCCTGACCATCGCCCCACTCGCTTGTGTGTGTTCCATCGTAGGAGAGGGTAGTAACACCGCGATTACCGGCTAATTCAACAGTGAAGGACCCGCCGACAGGTCTGAAACATACACTGAGAATGAGGCGAATAGAAAATGAAATGAGAGACATACAGTTCGAGAAAGTCTCCCTCAGCAGGAGGGAATTCATCACACTGAATGCCTAAGCATAAACTCGTAGACAGAACGAAATAAACACACCTGGTTAACATGATGAAACCACCAGTCGCTCGACTTCAGCATCCACAGAGGGCTGACTGGAGCGTCATTGTTGTAATTAACCTGGCCTGACACAGTTCCCTAGGGAGATGATCAGAGATGAATTGACTGACGCGACAGGAGATGTGAGACCGACATTAAGGCAATACATTGCCTTATGGAAGGCGGCTATATGCGCATTGGCGAGCACAGCGAAGGATAATAGCGCGAAGAATTTTGGAGCCATCGTGTTGGCAAGTGTATGGAAAGGATCGATACAAAACGAGTGTTTGAGAAATCAAGTGTGCGTGCAACACCAGGTAACGCCTTGAGATAAAAAGAAAAAAGAAAAAAAGAGGAATTAGGGAAAGAGAACGTTGAAGGAAAGTTTCAGATAAGTGAAGTTGTCAATAACTGTGCGTCCACTATGACTTCTTTTGTTCTATATATAACTGCGCGTAATTAACACGGTTGCTACTTTTGGACAATCAACGTTTTCAACTTTTTGTCTATCGTAAGAAGTCGTAAGGATTGCCTTGGAGACCTCGGTGAGAGAATATTGTTG
The DNA here is from genome assembly GCA_930272055.1 of Rhizopogon roseolus. Taxonomy (NCBI): domain Eukaryota; kingdom Fungi; phylum Basidiomycota; class Agaricomycetes; order Boletales; family Rhizopogonaceae; genus Rhizopogon; species Rhizopogon roseolus. The sequence goes on from CAKNEV010000076.1 coordinate 79,048, forward strand.
CACATGTATCAACAGTTCTCTGAATCATCTCCGTCAAGTTGGCTGCGCAGGAAATCACCATTCGCCGTCAACGCACGTTAGGTAGACGATCACTCCGAAGCCTGAAGGTCACAGTTAACGTTCTTCTTCAAAGAGCAGGAAAAGAATCGAGATCACTCATTCAACACCTGCCAATGATAGCCAATCAATTTTAACACCGATAGCCCCCTGAAGCCGCTCTCCAACCACTGCCCGCCTGCACCATAACTTGGCCGGTCTGAGATCCTTTTCCGGATCTATGTAACTGAGGTACGGAATTCAGGAACGATGCAATTTTTAAAATCTCAACCAGTTTGCTTAGATTGTCTTGGCTACATATTACAACTCCAGAGTCAACCCTGGATCTGAGGTGAAGTGCGATTCCCGGTCGATGTCATATCATCGTGTCCTGTGAACTTCAATGTGCCAGCGCGACGCCTGTAGGTAATACATGACTTGGACGCGTCCCATAGTTCAACGGAAAGTACATCACACTCTAAGTTGTAGGTTATTCAAGACGACGTAATGTGCAACCATCTCCGGTAACGAAGTAGGGGTTTTGTGTTTGCAAAGAACTTAGTCCATGCTGCACACTATATATCAACCTTATATCCGTATTGCCCTTAATCACCTACACTAATTTTCTTCCGGGGCAATGATCCTGGTTTCCTTATCTACTGTATGATACATTGGAGAATCAATTTCCGAGACGCTATTCAGTACTCGCGATTCAAAGTTAACCATTATTGGTCCAACTATGTGCATTTTTCGCTCGGTTTCCCCCTTTCTGTCGTCGTTTCGAATTTATGTGCCAGATTCATTTTCTGCGCACTCGTGTGGGACACCTTGAAGAAATGAGAGGGCAGCGTGAAAAAATCCGGGGTTGTTAACGGAGATCACTTGATGCCTCGCACATATCTGCCGCAAACCACACTTCGTGATGGTTACGACGAAGAAACGCACTATTAGTGTGTTCAGGGGCTGCCGCGCGTATCCTCATCTGTCGATGTCAAATTATTAGAAGCTATTCAACAAATTATTCCTGGGTGTAACCAGTAGCATTTTGCGTAGTCGAACTCCGAGAGACTCCCGGTCTGATGGCAGATAGGGCATAAGGCTTGGATAGTCATGTGTGATGACGTCATCGACGCAAGTCGGTGATGTCAATTATTAGAAAACCCGGGTCAGTCAAAACGTTTCAACGACGATCCTTGCAATAAGCAAAATTTATACAATCAATTCTTTATTCACCATTTATTCTACGAACATGGCAGCTGCTATACAACATTTCGTCGGAGACAAGCCCGTCGACTCTTTTCCGCCTGAAGCCATCTCACAGATTCCGGATGAGGTACTCAGGAAAAGGGAAGCAGAGAGACTGTCCAAGGGCGAACACAAGGGGCCTGGGGCTGGCAAGCGAGCTGGAGCTGCTACACGAAATCCAGGTGGTACGCGAATTTGGAATTGTCTTCCTCGTGGGCTCTGGGGTGCTAAACGTGAGCCTTTTCTCAGACTATGATACCAAAGGTCGGGGAGGACACGGCAACAGGGTGCCAATGGCAGGTATGATCCACGTCTTGACAAATGTAAAATTCAAAATATCAACCTGATTCTCTAGATCCTGTCATCTGAATTTTATACAGGCCGCTGGCATCAGCTGGTGTCAATTTCTAGTTTCTTTTGCTTTATCGTAACTGTGAAATTTGGCCCAAACCATATTACTTAGACTTACGTTAGACTTGAGTAGTGTAAGTCTGTAATAAAAATCACTCGGTATCCAATTAGCCGACCTCTTTCTGATCCGATCATTTCACTACTAATTTGTGCCGCAACAGCCCACGAGGCTAGCGACCATCTCTGCGACCATACAACGCAAAACCGAAACATTATTACGGAGAACAATAGCATGTGGGTGATCTACCTATTGTTTATCGGGTTCGGAGTCCACCGAGACTAGAATCCACAGCTCGAGTCGTATATCTAACCAACAACATGTTAATCAACCCTTAAATATTCCTCCACAACGTTCAAGTTAGTCACTCCGCCTGCTTTAAATTTAATTACACACAGACTGACCTGCCCTACCTATTACAGTATTATTATACCCCATCGCCCAGCCTCATACCATGCACAGATGCTTGTATGTATCAGAGATCTTACGCAATATATGCGCCAATGTGCGCAGGTTTGGGGAGGTTGACGATAGCACCATCGTGCTAGAAGGGGAGTTGTTCAAGGCGCGTATGACGCTGTACCACCTCGCGTTGACGTGTCGCACGATGAAGGATCCTGCTTTGGACATACTATGGGGAGATCTCGACTCCCTATACCCCCTTCTATGTTGCTTGCCAGGCCTGCACACAAGGACCGATGATAATCTTGTGAGTATATCTCGCCCTTTCCCACTGCGTGCGCTCAGTGATAGCAGCAAATTGGACGAGCTCTTCGTGCGTCTGATCTGGATATTTTCCGGAAGTATGCGAAGCGAGTGCGTTACCTCGGGTACAGCCACAACAAGCTCTATATGCACAAGGACATGGTCCGAGTTCTGTGCAGTTTTCCCCCTTACCCCAGTGGTTCATTACTCCCAAATCTCCGTTTCTTGTCTTGGGAATGTGACGACAGCGAGGTGTTTCCCTTCATCCGATACTTCCTTCCCCCGTCTCTTGTGTCACTCCGATTACCGGGCGAGCTATGGTATGCGCCCAAGGTGTCATTCATGACATTTCTCCGGACATACTGTCCTAATCTACGGCGGCTCGCTTGCGCTTCTCCTAATCGTGCAGCTGCGGTGCGCATCTCGGAGTATATCTGCGAGTCCAACGACCTCGATAGCATAGACTGCGGATTGCCTAGTGCAGCAGCTGTGAAGCGTCTCATGAAGTTGTCCTCCCTAAAGTGGTTCTTTATCACGCTGACTGAGGATGGGCCGTATGAAGGATATAAAGGGCAGTTCCGTCCACAGCTAGCTTCGTTCGCCATTAGCGCAGGCTCACTTACCCAAGCTGAGTCGTTCATCCACGACTTGCAACTCTCGCCGACCTATCTCCAATTCAAGTCTTCAACCCTGACGGAATATGATGATATGCAGAATTTCTGCACTCAGCTGCCAAAGTCCTTCTCCCCCGCGAAGCTGGAAAGACTGGAGATCACTGTCGAGGATATACAACGCAACCCAGAGAATATCAACAGCGTATACGACCTCAACATTGACGCCCTCAAGGGCCTCTTTCAATTCAAGAATCTCACCGAAATCTATCTCGAGGACTCACGTATGTCATTCCTCGACGATAGTGCAATGAGCGCCTTCGTCACCTCGTGGCCAAATATCGAAGTGCTCAAACTTGGGACGGGGTTCGATTGGCGTACCTCGGACCCCACCCACCCCATCCAAAGGTCACGCATCACGCTCGAGGGCCTCACCACACTCGTATCAGGTTGTCGCAAGTTACGGGTACTCGGGCTCGTATTCGACGCTCAGATAATTGACCGAGACGCGAGGGGTTTCGAGTTTCACACGAAGAACCAGATAAATAACAACGTCGTAGAATTCGACGTGGGCGCATCTCTTATCAACATCGCCGTACCTGTGGCCATATTTATCTCGTCCCTTATGCCGAAAGTGCGAAAGCTGAAGTATGTAACCCATTCTTACAAGGGGGGGATCATGCAGAAGATCACGGATTCGCGGCCTGGACTATGGTGTTTGGTGGAGGGAATGTTAGATTCACTTGCGGTTGTTCGAAAGCAGGGCAGACTTGAGGGCCATGCTGGGTGGGAGGTTTCGAGTGACGAAGAGGGTGTTTGATCAGAATCAAGTCCCACACATTTCGAATTGTTCGTTTTTCGTTTCGCATTATTGTGGTTCAATTTGTCGTGCAAATGGCCGGACATAGTGTACATTCCCTCGCGCATCTTCGACTCGATAATTATACCAGAGATGATTATCGCTCTACGCAACTCGGAGCTCGACACTGTCTTGGGACCCAGCCCTCAACATTTGGGAGAGACCAGTAGCCAGTTATCAAAGAAAAAGAGGTGTCGTGCATAAGAAGAGACAAGGCGAATGGATCTTGTATTTGTAGGAAATAGTCTACTGCACAATGTGAACATGGATTAGACGTGTGGGACGCGTTACAGATCGCGAAAACGAATGTTGTTGAGCTGAGCACAAGCTCATACCACCACCCCGTGAGGTGAATTATTAACAATACTGGGTAACTAAAGCTTAGTTGGCTCTAGGGAGATGCCATGTCGTTAACCATTATTGTACATAGTCAATGTATATTTATACGATTGAATTAACCTACAGCAGACATCTTGTGCACTCACAAAGAGCAGATGGTTGTGATACGGGAGTGATGCGTGATGCAGTATGATGCGGCAATTTCTCAAGGCCCAAGAGACTAGAGTAGGGATCTGCACAGGTCTTCGAACGCCACAACGACTGCCGCATCTGCCATTTATGGTTCGGAAAATCCACTGGGTCAGAATTGAATCCCTGAAAGCAGACGTTCTTATCAGCAATGTCTCATGCACCTTGAACCTTGATTAACAGGGAGTTGAAGTATATATATAAAACGTCCATCGACTGACCAGTGATCTCTGCCCAACCACCTCGTTCCAATTCAAGGATCCTCGCTTGCTGCTCTCTCATATTCTCTACCACATTTGAGCCGCTCAGGATCGACCATGTCTTCATCTACGGCTGAGGTTTCCGGAGCATACGATAACTGGACCAGGGTATTCGACACCGGCACCATGCCAGCGGATCGTTATAGATCGGGAGGGTCAAGAAAGCTCTGTCTGCGCCCCTTCCATGTTGCAGAATGACGGCCTCCCCGCGAGCATGTACAAAAGTCCCATGTAATCGGGAAAACGCATGACCATCTCACTACTCCGCTCCTCCATTTTCCGTGCTCCCAAGCGTCACGGCCTTCCGGTGCGACGCACGAAATGCTTTCAATCTTCGCAGCTCAAAAAGCGTCAATGCGCAGCACGAATATGTAGGTGGATGTCGAAGACCGGGCTCACGTTGGCACGGACTGCTATTCAAGTTAGGCTCGATCGCATACAGATGCGAGCGTGATGAGTTGCCCAGGCCTGAGCAGAACCGAAACCATTGTGCTGCGTGTGCTCAAAAGAGGATGGAGTGACCGAGCCTGATAGTGAAGCTGCATACCACAGGAAGACAAGATATTGTTCAGTGTTATGCTACGAGGTCTACGACGATGAAAATACGGCTCTACCTCTATGCAGCTGCTCTTCACATGGAATGATGAATAGCAGGGCGGCCAATCATGGATCATGTAAATGAGGTTTTGAGGTTGGAGTTGAGGAGTCAGGAAATAGACAATGGCGCACTCACATTTCGCATTCGTATCTTTTCCATTTGCGCGTTATTGTTCCATTCCCGACGTTGGTTAGGCATGGTGAGGAATGGACATACATTTATGAATTGAGTGACTTAAGATGATGAGAATGCTGATGGTCGTAAACCCATTACTCATCGTAGTGAAGCCCCTCATATAAACAATTGTCTACGATGAAGATCGGGCCCTTGGCTAACATGTCGTGATGAGAGACGCATGGGCGGCCCTTTGGTGGGTAATGTTTAATGGTTATGGCGTGAGAGAAGGAAGAATGAGATAGCTGTGGAATCAGGATATGATGGCTTGGATGATGAGTCATTCGAGTATTTGATACTGCACAAGCGGGGAACACTGGCTGGACACATAGTCTATTTGGAAGGAAACCCATCATGAACGTGTCCATTACTTACATATCCTCTTCGTTATCCCAGATAATCCTATAAAAGCGGTTGACGGTGGAGAAGTGCAGTTTATCGAGCGCTCATCAGGCACCTAGCGCCAGCGCTGGGACCCGAACGCTAGCGCTATACAACAATATTAATCTGTGGAACAAACAAGATAGCACATGAGACAGACCTTTACTAGATGACCTGAACGAATGCTGTCCAGCTTCCGCGACTCCATACGAACCCATTCCAGGCCCTCCCTCTTGTTCAAGAGTCGTGGTTGGCCCTCGCCAGGCGAAGGCGGCGTCTAACCGCTATTTCGCACCCTGAGAAGCTCTCCTACGAATTCTCCAACAACGTCGCAAGGATTGCTCCGTGCATATCGCGGACGGCGTCTACTGTAGTCACTGAAAAGAGACTTTCTGATGATTTCCGGGGTCGAAGTAAAAGAAGATAGGTCCATTAACTCACCAATAATATCTGCCCTGTAAACAGCCCGCTGGTTGTTTTGGCATGCGATCTTCATAGTTGAGATGCCCGACATTGAGCATGGACTCTTCACTCGCCGCTGGGATGAAGAACAATGTTCACGATAGAGCTACATCAGACGATGTGAGATCATACTGAATATATCCGAGGTGTTGCACATTTGCGCGACAGACGACATATCATAACATGTTCAGATGGCAGTTCACTTCGACTATGGAACATGGCGAGTAGCGCACAGCTTGGCGATGACTAGCGTGGGATAAGGCAGAAATATATTGCATTATCTCCAAACGACAAGGCAATTACAAGCGGCAGCAGTGATGGGATATCGAGACTCGAGAAGTCGTCGCTAATTTGACCGGAGATGATGGTGCGGGCGGTGGTGAGCGCTACCAATTAGCCTACAATGACTCGGTCGTGAACTATGGGTATGCATAGTTCCTAGTTTTTGATGCCCATATTGAAGTTCTGAACGTTAACCCGGCTGTACATATATACTACCGTCACTTAAACTTTGGAAGTATTGGCTTTTACGCAGTACGTACATAGTACATATCCGTTTTTCACTTCACACAGTGGCACTGGGCTACTCTACTTTACCGGTGCCATCGGATGACTAACCTCAATCATAGATTTTTGCATACTGCGACAGCTGAAATAACTCAGGCTGTTTGGGAAAATGGATTCAATGTTCGAACGTTCATGATGGATGACTCTCTCGCCTAGGCAGGACCCTCCGTCCAGATGGATCAGAATGCCAGTACTGAGCACTTAGTCACGGTGATGCCCGGAGACTCTCACAGTAATCTGTCGCGCGGGAAATATGAACCTCACGAGGGGGCATGTCTGGGCATGTGCCATACGGGAATCTCAGGCGTATGTACCCTTATCATATGCATAGCCCTCCAAACTTCACGAATACTTCTCCATCCAACTTGAACCACTCACCCACCAAATGGTGTGAGAGCAGCACTGTCAGGTAGTGACTGAACGCGCATACATAATACTTCATGGTTTTACTGCATACACAGCAGACAATCAGGGTGCGAGCGCGTAGGATCCCACTCTTTCATCTCTTTTTTACCAGTTCTCTTTACAGTACTTTCGAGGTTTGGTGTTGGTTTCCCTTACTCGTTCTTGTCCATACTCAACCTGACACAGTTTCGCCAGCCGCAGTTTGGGTGAGTCAGACGCGTCTTCTTTTCGAGTCCGTGAAAACCTGTGCCCCCTTCATTAGACACTCGATTATTGGTTGACATTCGAACATGAAGTTCGTCTGTTCACCAGCATGGGCCGTTGGAGCATGACGCCTGTCATGTTCATCATAACCAGATATTTTCCTATAGCGTGGATTATCAGCGAGATATACGGTGAGGAACACTATCCATTCTCGAGGAAAATGTAACTCAGTGGTATCTTAGTGACCCTCGGGCCACAATCACAGCGAACGGTATCCATCCACTCTAATACAATACTCAAACAAAACGTCGTTAACGCTAAGTAACATAGTGCTTGACTATATATCGGACTGCTGGCGGTAGGTCACCTAAGGTCACGGTCCCTTGTACTACATCAATTAATATTTTCCAGGTTCCCTGTTTCTCATCATGGTGGCTACCGAAGGTCAGAACCTATCTGTTGACATAAGCATAAGCATAAGTTAATCACCGGAGTTCAGGTCTGCTTCTCATGCGTACACTTGCTTTATGGCATGACAATTGGAAGATAAAACGATTTTTATTGGCAAGCTACTTGGTAAGCATTTCCGCAATTCTATTATATGACCGGTGACTGATTAAAGTTTGAAGTGTATTGCTATCTCAATGCTCACGTGTGATGTACTTGCGGTGTCTCCGAACCTCGAAAGTGTGTGTGCGACAATATCTACTCAAGAATCTATAGATGAGGCTACGAGAGTGGAACGCCTGATAATGGGCATGTTTGTTAGCGCTGCGATTTTTGAATTTAGTGAGCTATACATGACGCTGCCTTCTTTTGGCTCTACTGAAAAAATGTGTGCAGTCGTGATCATTGTTACAATTTACCATTCAATACGACTACGCTCCACTAGGCATACCGTCAGTACACTGGTGTCAAACTTGTCAAAGGGAAGTTTGCTGTATGCTCTGTCTCTCTTCGGTATGTCATCCGGATATTTATGCTGTCTCGTCTGACTGTGTTCTAAGCAATCTCTATCGCGAACATTGTCTCCTTTTCATTGCCGGTACGCATTTTCGATGCGCTCCGCCATTATTAGGTATGAATTATTTAATATTGATGCAGGTCTCAGACGGGCAGAGCGGCATCATAGATGTGTAAGTTGCTGCCACTTGTATCCAGGGCTCGCTGTTAAATCTTCATAACCAGGTTTCAAGGCGTCTTGCATGGTGTTATGGCTTCACGCATTCTTTTTGATCTGCGCGAGGCGGACCGGCGCGAAGAAAATAACTTCCAGTTCACCTCGAATATATTTCCCTCTCATATACAGTTTGTATCGCAGACGATACCCATGACTGTCCTACATGACGAAAGCGATGTGTGATCCATGATGTATATGTATATCTGTCTCAACTTCTCGAGAGTTGCGTCCTTGCACGTCAGAAATATTGCATATGCCGCTCAAGGTCATTTTGATCTTCTTCATATCTGGCAGAACCCCATTGATTAGACCGTCGCATTGGAGTAGTTCGCTCATCTTTTCGCTTTTGCACTTCTCAAACCCTCGTTGTCTATACAGTGAACCACTTAGGGCGAGGTCGAGATTCAAACGCACACAACTTACATCTGTCCTCCATCCTCCTGACCATCACGGACACATTCTACTCTCCGCAGGTGAGCAGCCGCTCGCCCCTTCGATGCCAAAGACCTTGCTGGCCGGTTGCAACAACTAAAAACGAGGTTGCGGAGTGAGCGCATCTATGGAAGAACTTTCGCACATCTCGAATTCGAAGCTTGATGTCATCCGCACGAGTTATGGCCTGGCGACTATCAAAGTTCATCGTTCGACGGAACTAATTAATGAAAGATCTTGTAATCTCCTGCTCTTAGCCTGCTTTCCTGCCGGCCTCCAAGTAACATTCTCTCGCTATTATCGCTTATATCAGGCATCCATCTAGTCACTCGTTCGTGACAGGATCGGGTGGGTCCACGAGCTGTGCCTCCGGGACGCTCTTACCCGACTTACGAAATGCTGTTCTGATAGGGCCTATTTGCAATGCTTACTAGAGAGTCTATTTTATTTGTCTTGCCCTCTACCCGTGGATGGTCCGCTGTTATGATTCATCTTCTCCAGTTGTTGACGCACGCACGTGCGACATCCAATCTTCCCCCATGCCTTCATCATTCTGCTCATCTCCATTCAATTCGACGATCTCCTAATTCTAACGACCCCAGTTAACATTGTGAAATCTAGGGGCGAACCACTTTGTTTCAGGGTCTTTGTTTCAGGGTCTTTGGATTGGCGATGGGCCGCTGAGGGTCATTTGCAGCTGTTTGCAAATACCTTGGCAGGGAGTTGTATGTTGACAATGGAAGTATGATAATTCGTGACAGGTCAGAGGAGACCCAGAATGTTTCAAGATATGTCCTCATCAATCATGATGCCCACTGCTACTTGTTCCACTATGCCATGCACCATTATTTCATCTCCTGCGAGGCATGCGGCAATGCTACTTACCCCTGACCTTATTTCCTGCATTGTTCGAATACACACCCGGCATATCACCTATATTCCCAACTCTCAAAGCTCAGTTAACAAAGTGCTTGTCATAAAATTGACAAGCATCCCGAGGTCTAGGAGATGGCAAATGGCAGGTCATTCGGATTCAATAGAGATTACTTACACGGAAACGCACATAGTCTCTCTGAACAAGACAAAACAATCCGAGACGGACGATTTGTAGCTGGATCCTATCTCTACAAGATATCCGTCACTGATTTTCTTGATCAAGTTCACATTATAAGGTGGCAGTCATGTGGATTCTACATACCTTAGGCGATAAGCGTAATGAAATCGTGACAAAAGTCAGATTTGGTTCCTATTGATCAGGCGCCTTCTGAGTACAAACGGCCACTCATTTCGCTCTGTAGTATTATTGTGGATATTTTCAATACTTAAAGTAAAAGTATAGCTCACATGTATGCCGAAAGATTATCAACACTTTAAAAAAGTATGGATATAGATCCTACTTCTGAAACGATTGACAGTGTAGCGATAAACGTGCTTCGGTAGGCTTCGGTGCAGAAGCTGCATTCGATGAGTGACGTACATATGCTATGTATCACGCTCTGATGAGATAGATAGTGATTGTTCTTCTCGGTTGTTCTGACGACACGCCTCAAACAGATCACCAAAGGGTGAAATTGGGGAACTGATAATAATAGCTTTAGTCATGCGTTCCGCGTATCCTTTGGTATCATATCAATTGAATCACCTCCGAGTCACATTGTTCTTCTTTTTATGTAATTGGATTTTCAAGATGCCAACTCTGCCGAAGTTATTACAAGCAGTGAGTAGTAGTAAACAATATGGTTCGGCGGAAGGACTGCATAAGTGCATAAATGATTTTTCAAGGATCTGATCCCGATCTATATTACATAAGTCGTATGTATTCACTGTTGTACATGGCTCCACATGGCAGCTCCTTCGGTGCGCTAAACGCGTTCCAATAACATTTTTAACCAACGTTGAGGTGAAAATGCTACTGCACCCGAGGGCCGTATTTGCATTTCGTGAGAACCTTGTTATTTGGGTACCACGGAGCGCCCGGGAGCGCCACCCTTGATAATAAAAGTCCTGTAGTACATCATTTTGCCCTACTTGTACCTGCCGCGAGATGTCTGGACTAACAGGAAGCAATGAGACTCGGCAAAAGTCTGCTCTCGAGGAATATGAGCAATCTGGTGGGGGCAGGCCTCCTTTCATTCTGACGTATGCGGAGGTCAAGCTTCTAGGCATCACTGGGGTGAGTACTATATCCATCGTATGTGCCAGACATTTGATCTATCTCCCAGGTTGGCTTTTTCTTAGACGGTAGGCATTTGACTATGTTTGCGGGAAAACTCTCATATACTGAAACAGCTTATGACTTGTTCATCATCAACGTGAGCGTGCTATCTTGATAAGGGATGTACAATTCTAAGTCGACTGCAGCCCGTGTCTACTATGTTACAGTACAGGCTTTACGGAAACGGAACCATGCCTGCTAACCTGCAAGGCTTGTTAAAAGCATCTGCTAACATCGGGAGTGTGATTGGCCAATTTCTATTTGGTGAGGCACATTACTACAGCATGCCTTACCCGCTCGTTGATTAGTCCGAAATGATAGGCTATTGTGCTGATGCTTTCGGGAGAAAGGCAATATGTCAATTCCCGTCGTTTTCTCTAGTGCCGACATTTACATTTATTTCCAGATGGAAAAGAGCTCATGCTCATTATCCTTGCCACTATTCTCTGTATTTCTACGCCCACAGGTGCGATTTTTGTTCCTTCGTTGTCACCGCGAGTGCCAAGCCATATCCAGGCATTCTTTCTCCGGACGGATCTTTGATCTACTTGACTATGTTCCGTATCCTACTTGGCGTGGGTGTTGGTGGAGACTACCCCATGTCGGCCTCCGTGACGAGTGACCGTTCCATGATTCGCAAGCGTGGGACCATGCTCGCCTATATCTTCGCGAACCAGGGATGGGGTAGTTTCGTTGGGGCACTGACGACTATTGTTGTTCTGGCATGCTATAAGCACGTCATGAACGACGAAGGCAAGACATCCAAGGTCGATGGAGGTGGGTGTCGTGGATAAAATGCATCGTTCGGCATCGTGTAACGGATTGTCTATATTTGCATCTAGTGTGGAGAATCGTCGTTGGATTGTCGCTTATTCCGGCTTTCGGGACTCTCTACCAGCGTTTAACCCTCCCCGAGTCAACGCGTTACGAGAAATCACGGATTGTAGAGCTGACTGAACAGGATGAATCGAAGAAGGATATGGTCGAATCTGGTGTTCATACTGCTGAATCTAAAGAGAGCGTCGATGAGAATCCTCCGGTGCCTGCAGTCAAGAAGGCTCACTTCCGAGGTACGGTCGTTTACTGTGCCGAATTTGTCCCTTGGTTTGACCGATGTTTCAGAGGTTATCCAGTACTTCTCTGAATGGAGACATCTCAAGATACTTATCGGAACTTGCTCATGCTGGTTTCTCCTAGACATTGCGTGTGCTCGATCTCGTCATCGAAGAGATTTCCTTCTAACGTAGTGGTTCTAGCTTCTATGGGATTAATTTGAATACAAATGTGGTACTCGCTGAGATAGGTTATGCCGGAAAAACAGGCACGCCCTGGGAGAACCTCTTCGATATCTCTACAGGAAACATCATAATCACTGCACTAGGATTTGTGCCAGGTGCGTCCATAATCCATCACTTAGCAGAGACACTCACTCTAAAAAAGGCTACTACGTGACTGTGCTCACTACCGAAAAGCTCGGTCGCAAGTTTATTCAGGTCATGGGATTCCTGATGGAAGCTCTATTTTGTGGGTTGTTTCGGGTTCCTTGGAGCAATGTGCTGATGCCGTGCCGCAGTGGGCATATTGGCCGGGGGGTTCAAAACTTTGAGCCATACAGCATTCATAATAAATTTCACACTACTTCAGGTGCGTGCCATTACCCCTGGTGAGAGATCCTGATTTAATTGATTTTTAATCAGTTCTTTTTCAACTTTGGAGCCAATGCGTGAGTACTTAGAATATGCTTTTGTTTTGTCCTGACTTAAGCGTTGTATAGTACGACTTACGTGCGTTGCTGTACCCAGTTCAACTACTCTGAATGCAACTAACGGACCCTGCAGTGCTATCCTGCCGAGGTGTTTCCCACTCGATACCGCGCGTTTGCACATGGTATATCTGCGGCGTGCGGCAAATCAGGAGCGATCATATCTGCGCTCGTCTTTAACACCCTCACGAGCTCGATCGGGATTCCTCCTGTGCTTTGGAGTATGTGACTTAATGAACTGATGCGCGTTTGCAACTAATTCGTATCTTTAGTATTCGTCGGCTGCTCGATCCTCGGTGCTGGTAATGGAAATCATGTTTTTTTTCATGGTGTTTTCTGACGAGCTTGTTCGCAGGTTTTACGTTCCTTTTGCCGGAGGTTGCTGGTCGTGACCCAGACGAGATCCTCGCGGCAGAGCTGAGGGAGCGACAGTAATTTCTGGTATTACAAAATTCAAGTAACGTTGTTCGTTTTTGTAGGTTGGTTTCTTAAATGCGTAGTCAGTCACTCAGAATGGAAGTATATTGAAAGACAATACAACTCGATAGGTATCCCTGCGCGTGTTCTAACAGCAGAAAAAATGTACACACTACCTGTAAGCCATGACGACTCACCGCCAGTCCCACAAATAAGTATGCCAGCTCACGCACGATTATGGAGCCGATGCGACGGATTCGCGTCATTCAAGTACGTGTCGTGGTGGCGTCTCGTCCAGGATGACCAGGTCTAGCACCTCTGCAATATCTATCCATAGACGCAATGTACAAGGCTTGTACTGGTCCCAAACATCATATTCCTGTGGAAAATAGTTCATCCAAGGAAAAACAGTTGATCCTATGTACACCACAGCTAGGAGTGTATTTGATGCTACGGGAACGGTAGACCAATTACACGACTTACACTGGGGAATTCGCAAAGATAGAGAAGCTACGGAGACACGGATGTCCTCACTCCTAGATGGTTTGTGTCCTACAGACACACTTCAAATGGACAATGCTTAAATCCCAAAAAAGTATCTGAATATCAGCCGCCGTCGGCCGATAACATGCTGGTGCATTTGTCGTGCGCTCCACGTCAAATAATTCGACTAGGAGGGAGTCCGGCTATCTATACAGTTATTGGAGGTACGAATGGTCATTCTGCACCGTCCACTCAGCACACTCCTAAGGCCCCTTTATCGGTCAAGATTGTGGATCAAAACAAAACAAAAACAATTAAAACAAACCTGCATGCCTCCAACCCTCGGTCATCAGTGTAGCTGCTTGATGTGGTGCTATAATAGCGGAGAGCAATGTAGTACTCCGTCGAATGTTTGTTGGAACCATCAAGGTAGTCTCTGGGAAACGATTTACTGTGTGCTAACTTATGGAGGAGCACGTCGCGCCGGCGAGGGGTAGCTTATGACACAACATTAAAATATTGTTGATCGATGAAAGACGATAACTCTCAAGACGCAGGTTGAATGCTCCATGTTCGTGTAAAGTTTCTAGAATCCCATCCCATGAGTTATACAAATCCTAGCAATGCGATTCTCTAAGAATGCGGTCCACCTCAAAGCAGTGCGCACTCAAATGAATATTATGTAAAAGGGTATCGATTGTGGGATGATGTTGCCATTTTGGATTGATGGAAAACAAATTCGGACGCGCTCGGGACATTATGCGATGACTAAGCATATCCCTCGTACCAACAATTTTGTACACAAGCAACAAATCATAATTGCCGCCCAAGTTCCGAGCTCAGCATCGTCACTGACGACTACCACAACGAGCTAAATCATGCTCAAAGCTTCAGGTTCGGTTGCTCGAATTCAGCGGCAAGCCTTCAGGCGCGGTCTTGCGACTGTTGCTGACCCACCAGTTCGTCGATACGGTGGTCTTAAAGACCAGGACCGTATCTTCACCAATGCATATTGTAGACACGACCATGGTTTAAAGGGCGCTGTTGTAAGTCCGAAATGCTCGTGCAGCTATTCTGTGTTCATCTATCTTACTGTCACTGATAGTCTCGTGGTGACTGGCATCGCACAAAAGACATTCTTCTGAAGGGTGATTCTTGGATCATTCAAACAATCAAGGATTCAGGGCTTAGAGGTCGTGGTGGTGCGGGATTCCCAAGTGGTCTCAAATGGTCGTTTATGAACAAGCCCGGATGGGAAAAGGATAAACGGTATATATCGTCGCCTTTCGTTTAGCTGGGTACTCACCTGTCATTTTTGTGCAGGCCCCGCTATCTGGTTGTCAACGCGGACGAGGGAGAGCCCGGAACTTGCAAGGACCGTGAAATTCTTCGTGGCGACCCACATAAACTTGTGGAAGGATGTCTGGTCGCCGGTCGCGCCATGAACGCGACCGCCGCATATATTTACATCCGGGGAGAATTTTTCCAGGAGGCCTCCCACCTTCAGCAAGCCATCACAGAGGCGTACAAAGCTGGACTTATTGGCAAAGATGCTTGCGGTTCCGGTTACTCGTTCGACGTATATCTTCATCGCGGAGCTGGTGCATACATTTGCGGCGAGGAAACAGCGTTGATTGAAAGTCTTGAAGGTAAACAAGGCAAACCCCGACTGAAGCCACCTTTCCCGGCAGACGTTGGCTTGTTCGGATGCCCAACTACTGTAGCCAACGTTGAGACTGTTGCCGTGGCACCTACTATCTGCCGTCGTGGCGGTTCTTGGTTCGCCAGCTTCGGTCGTGAGCGTAATCAGGGCACAAAACTTTTCTGTATCAGCGGTCATGTTAACAACCCTTGTGTCGTTGAAGAGGAGATGAGCATCCCACTAAAAGACCTTATCGAGCGGCATTGCGGGGGCGTTAGAGGTGGCTGGGATAACCTACTCGGCATCATTCCTGGTGGAAGCTCTGTCCCTGTCCTGCCCATCGACAAGTGCTCGGAGGTCTTGATGGACTATGATTCTCTAAAGGATGCCCAGTCTGGTCTTGGGACGGGTGCAGTAATCGTGATGGACAAGAGCACAGATATCGTATCTGCTATCGCACGGTTCTCTTCGGTAAGCTGCCCATATCTTCCCTCTTCGCAGATGCTTAACTTCCTGCCAGTTCTACAAGCACGAGTCTTGTGGTCAATGTACGCCCTGCCGAGAGGGCACGACGTGGATGATGAATATGATGAATCGTATGGTTGAAGGACGCGCTCATAGACGTGAAATCGACATGCTTCTCGAGCTAACGTAAGTTGTCATTGGTGATATTTCCTCAGCTAACTGTTTTCTGCAGTAAACAAGTTGAGGGCCGGACAATTTGTGCTCTCGGCGATGCTGCCGCCTGGCCCATTCAGGGCCTCATGCGCCACTTCCGCCCAGAAGTTGAAGCACGTATCGATGCTTTTCGTGCGTCCCAAGGTGGTGTGATGTTTGGTGGCCGGATGATACGTAACATGGATCCAACGCTTGCGATACCTGATAATTTGGGTGCTAATCTTGTAGAGCCTGGTGATAGAGTATGACTTACGGTTGTCTTGGCCCACGATATCCACGCAATGCATTAATTGACTAGGAGTGACTCATCAACAGAGATTGAATGGCGAGTGTTGGGATAGTATTATATAAAGAAACGTCATTAACACGGAGTTGCGTGGATTAACGTGTGGTACAGTTGCGGGGTCAAGCAAACCTGACAATTTCGGAGGTCAGATATGAGGGTTTCCCACAACCTTTTGGGTTGGCCGAAATTTCACGGTGTTGTGCGCGGCATAATGTGCCCCGTTACATAATTTGGGGGTCTGGGGACATCAAAAGGAAGCACATATTTTTGGTGATTTTAGCAAGCAGTTGACATAATAACCAGTCCACTCATTGCCATCCACGTGGTGACGTGGTTGGCACCACCAGGGCGGCCCCGACATTCGGATCATAAATTACAACAATTCCTCAAACGAAAAACAAGTGCTCACGAGTTTAACTGCGCTCAGGCGACGTTTTTGTTTCAGCTTTGGGACAATTTGAATTCATATACAGATTATTTACTCTATAGGGTTACCTCAAGGCACAACCCATTCTGTCCACAACCAGATGTTACTCATGAACTCGCAACGACAGTCAGCACTTTCCTGTAATCACAGTGCGGCTGCAGGGTCGCGAGAGATGTAGCACTTTGGGCAGAAATACTTAAGAAACTATCCCTCCTCAGGTTCTCTCCCCATTTTTATTGATGACGACTGTTCTACCGATCCCCAGTAATGATTGGAAAACAACAGAAGGTGAGTGGAATTTGTTGACCACCTGTCAATGGGTCTCATCATTCAAGTAAAGTTGTGGCTTGCGTATTTCACGGGAGTGCCATCATCACTACAGTCCTTCGGCTTGCATATCGGTGGTATACAACAAGATTCTGGTGGGAAGATGCGTGGGCTGCAATTGCCCTCGTGTTCGATATCCTCTGCCTCCTAGGAACATGGGGTGAAGGGCCAGCTTGTACGTAGTATTCTCAAAGCGACGACGAGGGCTCAGCGGACTATAGTTTCCAATGATCCTCGCATTTTTACGGTCATGCTCTGGCTGGTCCCCATTACTTTCACGTGCGTATTATGGTGTGTGGTCGAGTCGTAACCGTCCCCTCTCCATCTCTTATGTCTCCAGGGCGGCGCGAATGAGCATCATATATTCTATTTTGCGCGTCGCAGGTCCTCAGAATTCACTTCGTTGGATCGTATATAGCATCATAGCTTGCTTTGCAGTCATGTGGATATCCTTGGTTATTCAAAAGGTGTTACTCTGCAAGTATAGCGGGTGCAATGTGGGATCCCAAGTCGCCATTGCACAACTCATTAGTCAGTGAATTCAGCGCACGACATTCCCCTTATCACTAATGCGTCTTAAGCTGATACGATATCTGACCTAACGTTGGTCATCATGGCTACATATCTTTTACGAGATATGGGGCTCATCCACCATCAGCGAATTCTTGTCATTTCAACTTTTTACGCCTCTTTGCTCGTTACCGCCATTGCAATCCCCCTCTCCGTTCTTCTTTTCGTGGCTCCGACTTCGGATGCTACTCTAATATTCGCCCATGTCAAGGTGTGCAATTACTTTCTGGGTTCTTAACTTTCGTTGACAACGCCATGCGACAAAAGCCAGCAACTTCGTTAATTGTCGCAAACTTACTTGTGATAGTCTCCTTTATGTATCGCTACTTCCGGGGCTCTGGGGAAGATTCGGACGAACCAACGGCAGAGTTTACGACCGCCATTGACCTTAACCACCTTACAATCATCTCCACTCATTCAAGTTACCTGCGAAATAAGGTCATACCGGGTATTTGACACATCACATCATATATTGCAGCTACTTTAGTATATGATGGCAGTGGCTTCGTAAATAGGACTTGTGTGAATTTAGATCAATCAATCATCGATCATGATAACGCTCGAACCATACTGTACCACCAAGAGATCTGCCCTTATGAAACATGCCCATGCATCGAAAACAAGTTACTCTTTTCCTCAAGAAATGGAACCATAATATGACAACAGAGACTCTGATATTTCTGTTGGAAGTAGAATCGTTCACTATTACAGACACGATGATAATATAATACAACTGGTAAAATAGACTTTGTACGGTCTTGTATCTTTACAACTCACCTAGCTCCCCCCCCCCCCCTCCGACACATCACGTGATGCCATGTGACTCCCCACAAAAGGTAATTTTTTCTCTTCTGCAAGTTCTGCTCGCTGGTATACAATGAACTTATTTT
>CAKNEV010000077.1:0-97798 GCA_930272055.1 Rhizopogon roseolus
CCAGTCCTGGGTCTGCATGTCCCGGCCGGTGTCCTGTAGACAGGGTTCTGCAGTCAAATGTACATGTCCTATCACAGTGTTGTGCAGTAGAGTTGACTGAAGGGTCTGAGCACTCCCACTCGTCTTTGGCAATTGACTTTAAGACTTCATCCTCTTGGTTAATCCTCCCCAGATAACTTGACAGAGCAGGCGTTCTCCATGTTATCCATGCAATGCAACCATTTTAACTCCAGGATATTTATAACCCCTGAGCGTCTAAGCAAGGCAGTCGACGATCAGTACAATATCACCATGCCGATGGAGATGGCGTACGACCGCGTATGGTCCACTTGTTGGAGCATGACGAGCTGGACACTTGTCGGAATCAGCCGCGTACTGCATCGTTGTGGCTGAAACCTTATTTCGCCGGTTTTCATAGTGCATATGTAGGGACTTTTTGTATTCCTTACGCGTTTCGTTGTAAAACCTGAGTTGGTATTACTTCAGAAGCACGCGCCTGAGACTGCGGAAACTCAATACCACTGGTGATAATGCGATGTCCCATGCGGACGCCGAGCTTAAATGTGAAAAAATGACCAAGGGTGCAAAAACACCACCAACGGTCCGCCTACATAAAAGACGGCAACTTGACTCATCTCGCTGCTTGCATTGCGAGTGCCATAGACTCGAGTTGAAACGAGTTTGTGCATTTTCGAAGCGAGGCGAGTCAAACCTCGAATTTGACTCGCCTCGGCGCAACACTACGGCTACATACAGCTTTTGTGAATTCACCCTACTTAGACACAGGTGCTATGAATATAAGTGTTATGCACACGGGAGCCCTAGGTCCGAGTACTAGTACGTTGTTGGAATTTCGGCTATTGAAGTTTACCGGCGCGAGCTCGACACTTAGTAAGATTGCACCGACTTCGGTAAAACCGGCATATTCACTACAGTATATAAGATTATCTACAGTTTGTAGTACGCTATGGGTTTCTCTCCGTTTTCACTGCGCGGGAACTGGCGCATAATTCAATATACGTTGGGGCTGTTCTGGTGTGGTCTATGCATTTGTAAGTTTGCTACATTTTGTGTAGCTGTACGAGTTCGAAAGTACCGGGAGTGAGTTTCTAAGGAGAGAAGTACCACTACTCTGCTTCGCTTGCTAATGATGTGCGATACGAATGAGTTCTTAAATATGTAGTGGGAAGGGGGTGGCGTTGCAGGGTAAGGATAGCTAATAGAAATGTTGACAGTGGCGTATAGAATGGAATATGATATGAGACGTAAATAAAGGGTTTCCGTCGCCAGGGGATTGCGAGTCCTTACACATTGGAGGGGAGATATTGAATCCCAAAGGTACTGAACGCGTCTACAATCATGCCACAGGCAATTGGTACGAGAACCTAAATAAATTATGCAAGGTGGAGGTAGGATGTATGGAGCGGCAGGGAATTGCATTCAGGCCGATTGGACGTCGCCGGATACCTTTCTACAGACTCCTCCTTGGACGACGGTCCCTCCCGATCCATTTCGTATGCAGTATCACGTTGTATGAATTGGGATATGTGGACTTGCAGGGGCTTCATCCGCAAATCTCCTCGATCTATCTCGTTGGTTGACTCTTTAATGGTAGTCGCCGGAAGATGGTTGCGATTTTGGCCACGGATTGCAATGCGGATGAACACCATGTAGAAGGCAATCGAGATGATTGGCGGCACCTAGTTGGCAAAGCTCAGCGATGTTTGATAACAGGTATAAACGTGGAATCACCATATTCAGAATAACGAGATGTCCGTTGTTTGAGATGACAAAACAGACTAGTGCTATGAAGAATGACACAGAGAACAAAATAGCAGCATCCATAAGCACGCGCAATATGTGCATCGTAGGGCTCTTAGTAGTGCGAATCCCAGAAAAATTGCGTTCGATCGTCCAGATACGATATGCGAGTAATCCTGGACGAAATTCAGGTAAGTACGGGGACTGCCATCGCGCCCACGCAGACATGTACTTACCTGTACCCAATAAATTAGTTGCAAGTGACGACGCAAAATACGCCGTCGCCAAAATGATTGTGGCGTTGGGTTCCGCTTGCGAAGCGCTGTAAGGCCCCAAAATGCCAGTCACTTTGAGAGGCAATATCAGATCACATGATTTCATGAACATGATTGACCTAACCTGCGGCGGAGCACCACAGCATGCTTGGTAGGACGATAATCCATATAGATTGCCAGACGACGAAACAGCGATAGATCTTTTGTGCGGAAATTATGTTTTCATGAGCTAAGATGGTTGTAATATGGGAGGCAAAAGATTGAGCCCACTAGTACTCCATCGCCGACCATAGTCTGAAAAGTGAGTATCAAATACTTGGTCACAAATGTTGGTTGGGTAATATCTGCGAAGTACGCCACTGGGCCACCTGGGTACGTGTCGCGATATTTCACAAATCCATTTTCGACACGAACTATGTCTACAACCATGTGCTTTGGAGACTTCAGCGGATGACATTGGATGTGAAAGATGATCAAACCAACCGCCGTACTCAGAATTAACAACATGACGGCTACCATAGCCATTGGGCGGTTGACGTTCCACATGCGATGATTACGGGTCAACGCCCAGAAAGTAGCAATAAACATGAGGATTGAAAACCCTGAGGAACAGAATATTGATTAGTATAACACAAATCATTCCAATTACGATACTTGCCATATAGAATGCCTTCCAGTGCTATTGATATTGCAGCAACCTCATCCTGAGGCATGCCGCTGGCCATGGCGAAATGGTGCTCGGGGGTGTAAGTGGGTGTGATTCAGACACCTTCAAAAGTCATGTACAAATGCTCATAAGGGTTCGCATCTACAGTTCTGATTCAGCATTCATTGGGCCGCAGAAGTTGATGGGCTGATGATCAGCTCTGGGCGGCTGATGTAGAGATACTGATGGGCTAATATTCAGCTCTGGGCGGCTGATGCTACTAGCTTGAAGGGGTGCTGGGGCTGGATATCGTCGCTTTGCGCCACTTACAGCTATTTGAAAAAACAATGACACTGTCGTGTGTGAGAAACAAAGACCAAAGAAAGGACTTAGCGAAATTCCCGTGAAAAACGCGACGCGTCTCATTTACTTCAAGCTGGCTAAAGCCCCATTTTTGACACCACATGGCAAAGCGACAATACCTTGCACCAGCAATTGTTCCAAACAGTTATGATTCGGACGAGCTCACAGCAGATGCACATATTACACTATGTTCCAAGTAGTTCAAATACTTTACTCGCGTCATTGACCCAAAGACAACAGTCGAAGCAATCATGCCCTGGGCCCCTCGTTGAGAGTGCACTGACTGCAGACAACCACTGCCCACGAACAAACAGCCCATGCATCACAACTCGTATCCCCTTCTTGGCACGACCATTGAACCGTTGCGGTGTCTTGTCGTTCTTGTGTAATTCAGAGCCCTGGGCCAGTTATTGGAAGTAGCTCTCTGTTGTACAAGTGGATTGCTGCGTGTTTGAGATCATCGCTGATATTGCGGTAAGGCATCATGGTGCATGAAGGTTTAGCCAGCTTGAAGTAAATGAGTCTTGAGATGCGTCGCGTTTTTCATGAAAATTTCACCAAGTCCTTTCTTTGGTCTGTGTTTTCTCACACACGACATAGTGTCATTGTTTTTCAACCCCAACTTGCACTTGGACGTGTACCGCGTTACTCCGAACATCCAACGAAGAGCAAATATATAATACTATGTTCAAGTCACTACAAGTACTATTAACACATATTGCATCAGGAAAACACTTGTTCTTTTTTCCTTTATTCTATGTACTACAACGTGACATAAGGAAAATAAGGAAAAACATATCGAAAGGGAAACCATCCCTACATCCCAAGTACTAGAATGCACGCTCCGATGCGAGTCGGTCGGACTGTAACTGGGAGTCTGGGACTCTCTCTTCGCAGAACGGAACTGAGGCAGAGGAGCGTGGGTAGGTGCGGACGATGGTGATGAACTATCATGAGCATCAGCAAACCTGAAATTTCGTGATAAACTTGTTTGAAAAGTTCGAGGTTCGGAAACAAAAACCTGAGAACCGGACTGACCACATCATTACTCTTTGTGCGCAATACTAGGGTGAGAGCATTTGAATTGTTTCTCGACAACCACTGCATGGATCCTGAACTTCGGCAACACTAATTGCGAGTGAGGAAACTGCTGATTTCTGAACCCGCTTGGCGCTCGGCGTCCGACTCCCTACACGGCTGTTGGTGACGAATCCAGATGATAACTTAGTTCGAAAGAAGATGGTGTGTGATCGGACTTTTGCAGGACGTCCCTTACCAGTTTACTGCGATAACAGAATTTCAACAGATAGTACACTGGCTGTAGCCAGGCATAATCACCATATAGGTCTGCTCAGCGCTCAGTCACTGGCGTTGTCTGGAGCACTCAAACAAAAATCTCCTTTGCGGTCCCACTCGTGCGAAAATTATACAATTGTCATTACTATAATAGACTAAGTTTGATGCGAGCGTTTCCATGCCAATCTGGAATTTCCTAATGCACGTGATAAAAATGCTGACTATGTAAATGAGCACGGCTGAATTCCATAACCTGAAGCCCATCTGCTAGATCTATCTTCGTTTTGCATTCATCAAATTAGTACTTGGGAAGAAGTCATGGCTCTTATTGGAGCTCCTCCAGTCTATAACCATGTTTTTGGTGTCGTCGCGGACTCGGATAGCGATGACCTTGCTAAGTTCTTCGAACTACCACACCGACAGCTAGAATACAAATGTCCCCCTTTCTAAGAAGTTGCGATCGGCTCTACTGGTAATACACAGTCCCATTATCCATGGAAACCTACACTTTTAACGATGTGCATCTATGCATTCACCAAACCCAATTTCCCTCGTTCCAAGACAGCCTTGAATCCAAAGTGCTGCTCCACACCGAAATCATCGGTGGCATTGTACATCTTGTGGATGGGCTTTCGAGCATTGATCTCACTCAAAACGGTCTTAGCTTCCTCATCGCCATCACCAAACAAGCGGTCGAGATCTGATTCGATCATGATGGGGCCGCTTGGGGATGTCAAGACAGGATCCAGTCTATTCAAGTCTTGGTGTGAGACATTTCACTTGAACAGATGAAGAAAGCTTGCCTAGCTTTAACTGCAGAATGCATCTCTGGATCAGTCGGTGCAAAGATATGACGACAGAAGTCCATGGTTTTCTATTAATAGAATTAGACAATACCGTAGAGGATAATCGCTGAACAAGCGTACTTGAAGCTCATCCTCTGTTAACTTCTTTCCAACGTCTGCTGTTCCTTGTATCACTGCACTTGGGTGATCAGCATTTGCAGTTAAGTGGGAATAAAGATCGATTCTCACCCGGCCTTATGAGATCAAAGGCTCTGTCAAAATTGTCCTCATCCACATCACTCATGACCGGCAGTTCCTGATTGCGGATTTGCTTGTAGGTCCCAAGGACGACCAGAAGAAACCTGCAAACCACACTCCGTCAGATGCAATCTGCGGCGCATTGGCCGAATTGGCGTGCCTCGTGTAAGAAGTGCCGATCTTTGAGGTGTGCCAACGTTGGGCATCCTCTTCGCTGCAAAATCCTCTAATTGATGCAGCAATCGTGAGAGCAGCCGAAAGTCCTCCCGTGAAGGCTAAGTGGACGCCTGATGAGAAGAACGGGTCAATGAATGCTTGATAATTGTCAATCGCAGGTATCGCAAACAATTGAGGAGAAAACAATACCTCCAGCATCCCCTGCCAGACGGAAATGATCGCCGGCATATGTGGAAGCAGAATAGCTGAAATCGCTCGCAGATTTCACAGCTTCCAGTTTGCCATCATTTCTAAGAGTACCTTTCCCAATCAATTTGAGGGCTCCTGGAGCTCTGGCTAATTCTTTCATATAATGGGTTTGAAGATTCGTTTCGGATCCTCCTGTAGCACGCATGGCCTTCTTCTTACGGATGCTTATATCTTTATCCATAACAACACCCACGGATGTGGATCCATCGTGAAGAGGAATGAACCAGGCCCATCCCGACTCATCTGCAGAAGTTAAGCTTAGAGTTATAACTTGGGATTGGTTGTCATACCGTCAAGTGCTTCGACCCAGATAGCATTCTCGCGAGTGGTTCCCGGCATGTAAGAGTCAGTTCCTTCCCAGTATCCCCAGCATGCAACATTATTGAGTGCCTTATTGAAATGTCTGTTCTTGAGATACTTCGTCGACATGAGCCCATTTCTTCCTGATGCATCAACTAGGTAGTCGAAAGATATGCGGCCCTCCATTCCAGTGCCTGTATTCTTATACGTAGCTGAAACAGGTCTACCACGACCTTCACCCTCGAACTGAACTTCAGTGACGCCTGTTTCTTCAATAATATTTGCACCACATTTCGAAGCATGGCGTAATAACAATTCGTCAAATTCGGATCGAATCTGGAGAACAACTTGAAGGTGAGAAAATAACTGCGAATATCACTATCATATTACAAACCACGTTCCAAGACCCATTATCTGGGTTCAGCGCTATAAAATCTGTATCTACAGTAAAAAGGATGAGGTAGTGTTTCAGTGAACAACAGTGGTCGGGGCTTACATCCTTCTCGCTTGAATTGGTTCAGCTTGACTGCAGCGCCAGGCTATACATTGAATTGAACGTCTGATTTATTCGGAATTGAAGAGCATTCAAACCTTGACAGTGAACCCGTAATTAAGGACAGATTCCTCGGCACCGATAAATTCCAAGAAAGGGCGAACCGACGGGAGCATGCTCTCACCAATATGATATCTGTGACGAGGGTTAGCGATTGCATATGCTGAATATCAATATGACATGTACTGACCGGGGGAACTTCGTAGCTTCAAGAAGAGTGACTTGAAGGCCTTCTCGAGCTAAAGCAGCAGCTGCATAGCTGCCAGCGGGTCCGCCACCCACAACAAGGATTTGAGTTGAGGTTGGCTAGTGAATGTGAATCCTTCATTTCATAGAAGAAGAAGCAGTGGAACCACTTACAAGGGTTTGAATGGCCATTTTTGCGTTGTGAAATGCACGAACATGCTAGCATGAGGGGCATTTATAGGTGTTATCCACTAGAAAGGCTATTGTACCGCACCACAGCTGAAGCTAGTCTGTGTCTCACTTGGCTTGGAAAAAACTGATGAATATCTCGGGCGCCGTGGGTGGGGAGTTTAAGTGAAGCATCAACTGATGGGAGCGAATAACGTACTAATACTAGTCTGCATTCCATGAAAGGGCGATGTGAATGTATAGAGAGTCAGTCTAAATCTGGTTCAGAAATACCGGCGCGCTGTATCATTGAGGCGCTTAACCACGTCCTGACCCACAACAGCTCTGCACAGGTGATAAAACTTCAGAGTATTACTCCGCACATGACTACAACAAGGAACAGGACCTAGAAATAATGGGTGCAGCGGTGATGCATAGTAATATGGGTGGCACTGGGAAGAGAAAGGCACCCGGGATTCGCGAAGATGAGCGGAGGAGGCTAAATTATTTGCGGACGCATACCGACCATCACTTGCTCTCAACATCAAGTTCATCCGAGGGCTTGGGTCATGTGGCAATGTCTAAGGTACCGCAAAGGTTACTTCCTAACCAGGATCATGGTAAGGCAAACAAGTACTACCAGGCACGTCGGATCATTTTAGTGTTCGGCAGGCGCCAGGAAATGGGTTGAAATACAAAATGAATTCATACAGTGAACAGAAATGACCAAGTGCGCGGTGGCCAAACCCTCTTGAACAGCGTGGGAGTGGTCATGTGACGTTAGCTCTATTTTTAGTGTAGATACCAAATATAGCAATCACATCCAATTAAGTGTTAGACTGCCGCAGGTTTGGTGGGACAAGAGGTACGAACGCTATGCCATCCCATGCTGCTCAGCTGCACCGTCTGATCACCAGCCCATCAATATTTCTACTAATCAGCCGCCTAGAGCTGCAGGGTTCCACGTTGGACAACGCATGTATTTTCCACATCTTCGGGAGTTTTCGCAATACGAGCATAGCTTTCTATTTCCTCCCATAAGTTGCTGGGAGCTTGCAGTGCCATATGGTTTCCGCGGCCTAATGAATACTGAATCAGAGCAACTGTAGATGCGAATTCTTATGAGCATTTATACATGACTTTTGAAGGTGTCTGAATCATACCCACTTACATCCCCGAGCATCATTTCGCCATGGCCAGCGGAATCCCTCAGGATGAGACTGCTGCAATATCAATAGCACTGGAAGGCATTCTATATGGCGAGTATCGTAATTGATTTGTTTTATACTAATAAATATTGTGTTCTTCAGGGTTCTCAATCCTCATGTTTATTGGTACTTTCTGGGCGTTGACCCGTAATCATCGCGTGCGGGACGTCAACCGCCCAATGGCTATGGCAGCCATCATGTTGTTAGTACTGAGTACGGCGGTTGGTTTGATCATCTTTCACATCCAATGTCATCCACTGAAGTCTCCAAAGCACATGATCGTAGACATAGTTCGTGTCGAAAATGGATTTGTGAAATATCGCGATACGTACCCAGGTGGCCCAGCGGCGTACTTCGCAGACATTACCCAACCACTATTTGTGACCAAGAATTTGATACTTACTTTTCAAACTATGGTCGGCGATGGAGTACTAGTGGGCTCAATCTTTTGTCTCCCATATGACAACCATCTAAACTCATCAAAACATAATTTCTGCGCAAAAGATCTATCGCTGTTTCGTCGTCTGGCAATCTATATGGATCATCGTCCTACCAAGCATGCTGTGGTGCTCCGCCGCAGGTTAGGTCAATCATGTTCATGAAATCATGTGATCTGATGTTGCTTCTCGAAGTGACTGGTGTTTTGGCGCCTTATAGCGCTTCGCAAGCGACAACCAATGCCGGAGACATTTATGCGAAAGCCACTTCACAGTGGGTCACGGCGTACTTTGCGTCGTCACTTGCAACTAATTTATTGGGTACAGGTAAGTACATGTCTACGTGAGCGTGATAGTAATCCACGTGCTTACCTGAAATTTGTCCAGGATTACTCGCATATCGTATCTGGACGATAGAACGCAATGTTTCTGGGATTCGCACTACTAAGAGCCCTACGATGCACATATTGCGCGTGCTTATGGATGCTGCTATCTTGTTCTCTGTGTCACTCTTCATAGCACTAGTCTGTTTTGTCATTTCAAACAACGGAGAGCTCGTTATGCTGTATATGGTGATCCCACGTTTATACCTATTATCAAACATCGCTGAGCTTTGACAACTAGGTGCCGCCCATCATCTCGATTGCGTTCTACATGGTGTTCATCCGCATTGCAATCCGTGGCCAAAATCGCAGCCATCTTCCGGCGACTACCATTAGAGAGTCAACCAACGAGACAGATCGAGGAGATTTGCGGATGAAGCCCCTGCATGTCCACATATCTCAATTCACGCAACATGATACTGCATACGAAACGGATCGGGAGGGACCGTCGTCCAAGGAGGAATCTGTAGAAAGGTATCCAGCGACGTCCAATCGGCCTGAATGCAGTTCTCTTCCGCTCCATACCTCCTACCTCCACCTTGCATAATTTATTTAGGTTCTCGTACCAATTGCCTGTGGCATGATTGTCGTACCAATTGCCTGTGGCATGATTGTCGTACCAATTGCCTGTGGCATGATTGTGGACATGTTCAGTACCTTTGGGATTCAATATCTCCAATGCATAGGCTACACCACAACAGCGGCTCCCGTGTGGATAACACTTATATTCTTAGTACCTGTGTCTATGTAGGGTGAAATCACAAAAGCTTTAGCCGATCAGCTTCGGTGGCAAATCCCGTGATGTAAGCTACCTCAAGCTCTCCACAGATAGCTGAGACTCAGATTCTTAGATTGTCAAAAGGGGCAACAAAATATCCTCAAACGCGGAATGGCAGTCGCGCGAATCAATGTCGCATCGACGTCTGGCCATAAGCGAACATGTAGTATGTATTTTGCTTGACGTGGGTGTGGGCTCTCAACTTTGAATGACACTTTCGAAAACGAGTATGATCGTCAATATTATCAACAGTCTATCGAGTCTCAGTCCGATTTTCTCACATCAAACTTGTACTAGTTCCCATAGGCAGACCAGATATGTAGAAGGCAGATAGTCGTTCCCTCTGCATTATTATATCTCGTCGTCCTACTCATCCCCTATCATATTAGAGTTCGTGAGGGTTCACAAGCATTCGTCCGCCTTCAAGCGTGCGAAGTACTTACAGCATTAATTGATTCACAGATCTGCATTTGCATAAACAGTGTTGGCTATTTCCTTCTCTTCGTTAGCGAGAGAACACAACAAGAACCTGAATTTTATTATGCCACGTTCGTGACTGTGTTCAATAGAGTTGACCAATGATGGGATGTCAATTTCCAGCGAATGTCGGTCTGTGAGTAAATTTCGCATGTCTGGGGCGGTTGGCAGGACGTTGACCGTGCAGCTGGAACGAAGAAGATTTCAAAGCTCTGACATCGGTGAGATGAACGGCAACTTCTGACTCTTCTGAGTGCTCTATAGGACGGTAGCAAATACTCACTACCGTAGTTGTCAACTTGTCGAGTACTACAGTAGTAGACTGTAGTAGTCGTAGCAGTGACACTAAGACATTTTTGGTTAAAGTTTATTTGGAAGCGATCATTACAGCTGGCTACTAACTTACTACGAAAGAAGCACAATGTTGTAGTACAACACTTTTTCTCGGCTATGGGTTTCCTGATAGGCTTACTGAGTCTTTAAGAGGGCAATTCAAGGACGCAATGAATTTTATCCGAGTCGGAGCTTTGAACTTCGATGACATCGTGGTGGCGCAGATAAGCTAAACCTATTTCGATACTAGTGATCTCCTTGATCTCAGGGTCTGAACACCCATGCAGTGCAGGCTGAATTTTCAGCAATAAAGTTTTTTGTCCTACACTTTAGCGTCAATAGTGTTCCCTTCCGGAATCCGCATCTTTTCATACCCACAGGCCAGCTGAACGGCCATGACAGTCCATGTGACTCAGTGAATTCCTCTCCGCGGGTATTGATTGTTCTCGGGTCATCGTTACTTCAACTCGTGAAGGTATATTGGAGTTGAGCGGCGGTGGATGGGTTGTGGGGCTGAACCTTACGAAGATGACCATAGGTTCATACTGTTTCAAAGTTTTCCACTAGACACCTGCTCCCCATACAACCAAAACGACCTCACCCCCCTACCTTATTCCTGGAATATCCTCGTTTCGAGTTGAGCCAGGATGGTCATACAGTTTACAGTTGACGGTCGACGAATCAGGTGGCAATAGAGAAGTCTCGCTACTAGCAGAGGAGGTGGCTCGGACAGAGTGCATTGGACGATTAGCTTCTCGTAGAGAGGCGGATGAAATATACTTCCTGAAGGCTGACGTAGCAAGAGTATAGCTCGGCGAACATGGCAACCTCTAGGACAGACGCAGCGGCTCGTTTCCACAAATAAGGCCGAATAACACGACTGCTTGGTCGATGGTAGAATCAAGTTCAATCAACCAACTATAACAAACGCTGCCGGTCATGTCAGAGTCTCAAGTAACCGAGAATTACAAGCTCGGGAGCGGAAATCGGCATCTTGCATCATTTTACGCCTGACAACACGGAAAACCCATTTGGACCACGACTGAGCTTGTGGCAGTACGGCGTAGTCATGCACCACTGTTGCCAAACTGCTGCACTCATCATTACCAGACCCATTCCTAGAAGTCGTACGAGCGTGTTTTTAGGCTCTGGAAAGCATTTGTGCGTCGACATTTGTGTGATTTAATTTTGACTGACTGTCCCACAAATTCGAAGAAATCATCTTGGCATGCGCTCAGGGACAAATTTGGATTAG
This sequence comes from Rhizopogon roseolus, assembly GCA_930272055.1. Classification (NCBI taxonomy): domain Eukaryota; kingdom Fungi; phylum Basidiomycota; class Agaricomycetes; order Boletales; family Rhizopogonaceae; genus Rhizopogon; species Rhizopogon roseolus. The sequence continues at coordinate 11,889 of CAKNEV010000077.1, forward strand.
CGTTCAGCAAAGTTCAGCATATATCAATTAATGTTGTACTTGTAAAACCTCTCTACCCACGGCTAAGGTCCTCATCAGTAGTTCTTTCTGATATATCTCTTCCATCAAGCGAGCCCTTGACTGATAACGCTATAAAGACTCGGCTCTTCATGCAATCCCTGATACAGAAATGACTATTGGAACCATTGTAAGTGGTCAAATCAGTCGTTCTTATGAAGGTTAAAACGTTTACTAGCCAACCTCAACCCAAATACTTGTTGTGGGTGGTGGGCCCGCCGGCAGTTATGCTGCTGCCGCATTAGCTCGAGAAGGCTTTCAAGTCCTTCTTCTTGAAGCTGCAAAGTTCCCCCGGTTAGTAGTACATATTGGTCTTCAGCATACACGGTCATTAATCCACTTGATAGTTATCATATTGGCGAGAGCATGCTCCCGTCGATTCGCCATTTCTTGAGATTCATCGGTGCCGAGGAATCCGTTCTTAACTATGGGTTCACTGTTAAGGTGTGGATAACTTTTTTTATATTGAATTCGGAGTAAATTAAATGTTCACCTCGTCGTCTAGCCTGGTGCAGCGGTTAAATTGAACCAGTTCAAGCGAGAAGGATGTGAGTTCCAAGGGGCTTTACTCGCTGAAGCGGTACCTCATTCATATTGTGCATACCCCAGATACAGATTTCGTAGCGCTGGATCCAAACAATGCGTCTTGGAACGTGGTCTGTAAAATGACATGGTTGTTTTTACTGTCTCACCTTGCTGTACAGATTCGATCTGAATTTGATGATTTGTTATTACGCCATGCATCAAAATGTGGCGCAACTGTGGTCGAGGGAACAAAGGTAACCGAGCTTCAGTTCGAGGGTAAAGGTCGTGGTAGACCTGTTTCAGCTAACTGGAAGAATACGAGCACCGGAATGGAGGGTTGTATCACCTTCGACTACCTAGTTGATGCGTCAGGAAGAAACGGGGTGATATCGACAAAGTATCTCAAGAACAGACACTTCAACAAGGCACTCAATAATGTTGCATGCTGGGGATACTGGGAAGGAACTGACTCTTACATGCCGGGAACCACTCGCGAGAATGCTGTTTTGGTTGAAGCACTTAACGGTATGACATCCAACTTCAAGTATCAAGCCGAGTTTCATTCTGTAGACGAGTCTGGATGGGCCTGGTTTATCCCTCTTCACGATGGATCCACATCCGTGGGTGTTGTTATGGATCAAGAGACAAGCATCCATAAGAAGAAGACTCGCCGTACTACCTCAGGAGGATCCGGAACGAACCTTCAAATTCATTATATGGAAGAATTAGCTAGAGCTCCTGGAGTCCTCAAATTGATTGGAAATGGGACGCTTCGAAATGATGGCAAACCGGAAGCTGTGAAATCTGCGAGCGATTTCAGCTATTCTGCTTCCACATATGCTGGCGATCATTTCCGTCTGGCAGGGGATGCTGGAGGTATTGTTTTCTCCTCAGTTGTTTGTCATACCTGCAATTGACAATTATCAAGCATTCATTGACCCGTTCTTCTCATCAGGCGTCCATTTAGCCTTCACGGGAGGACTTTCGGCTGCTCTCACGATTGCCGCGTCAATTAGGGGATTTTGCAGCGAAGAGGACGCCCAACGTTGGCATACCTCAAAGATTGGCACTTCTTACACGAGGCACGTGGATTAGGTCAATTCGTCACAAATCACAGCTAACGATGTGTATTTATCAGGTTTCTTCTGGTGGTCCTCGGGACCTACAAGCAAATCCGCAATCAGGAAATGCCAGTCATGAGCGATGTAGACGAGGATAACTTTGACAGAGCTTTTGACATCCTCAGGCCAGGTGAGATTGATGTACGTTTCTATCCAGTGCAAATGTTGATCACCAAATGCAGTCATACAAGGAACAGCAGATGTCGGCAAGAAGTTAACAGAGGATGAGCTCCAGGTTTGCTTTTCTGGGGTTATTTTCCAAGACACCGTCTTAATTCGAATGACAGAAAACCATGAACTTCTGTTGTCATCTCTTTGCACCGACTGATCCAGAAATGCACTGCGCAGTCAAAGCTAGGCAAATTTTTCGTTGTCTGCTCAAGTGAATTATCTCATTTCAGACCCAATAGACTGGATCCCCTCCTAACGTCCCCAAGCGGGCCCCTCATGACAGAATCGGACATCAACTACTTGTTTGGAGATGACGATGAGGCTAGGATTGTTTTGAGTGAGATCAATGCGCGAAAGCCCATCCACACGATGTACAATCCCACAGAAGACTTCGGTGTGGAGGAACACTTTGGATTCAAAGCTGTCCTGAAACGGGGTAAATTGGGTTTAGCGAATGCATAGGTTGGATAATGCTAGAAATGTAGGTTGGCATAAAATAACGGATGAGGTTATTCCCTGTGGTGACAATGCACGAAGTAGAAATCAAAACCAATTTTGCGCCCACCCGTGGCCCGAGGAAGCCGGAACAACTAACCAACGGATCTTGGGAATTTTCAATTTGCGTCAGGACCGCCAAGCAAAATTGTGATAATTTCATTTTCGTTTTCAAGAAGGAAAAAGCCTGATATGCTTAACCACGGGAAAAAAACCTAAAAGCATCAGGATCACGAGCATCGCGGGAATCAACAATACGTAAGACGCGCGCGCGCGTACCGCTAAGTACCTGCTTTCTATGGTGAATGAATCGGTTAACAGACTATCAACATATAGGGAATCTTCTAGGCTCGCGTTAAGGCCATCTCTAGGTCTGGACAGCGCGACACTCCAAAATAGACACGTGAGCCCTAAGCTTGTACAGCCCTGTGATGGAAAGTCCAGCCCGGACAATTATGTCTCTCCACTGATCCTGCAAGAAATATTGGTGAGTCGATTATATGGCAATCTCTATAGGCGCACCAAAGTCCTTTCGTGAGCGTTCAAGATACACAAGAGGTGCAGCGCAAGTGCATGAGGCGTGAGGGATGAAGAGTTAAGCATTGTTTGCTCTCCTAGAAGTGAAGCAGGGGTTGTGACATCTGTAGTGCCGGTTGAGTTGTTTTCAAGCTGGACGTGAGTGTTAGGAAAGTGTCCAGCAACTCTCTCGATGATCAGAATTTTGGACTGGAAAGGCATTTATTTTGACATCAGAATTTCAAATTATCTCAAGCACGAACCTTTGGTCCTGCAGCAGCAGCGAGATTCGCCAGTATACTGACCTAGAAACGTCAATGAAGTAAGATTGGGTCTCGAGCATCGTGAAGAACTCACAGCTTGAGTCTCGGGCCAGTTATGTCTATTACATGCTATTAGTAGATAGCAAAGGATCATGCAGAAGGTGTAGCGCACAGAACATGTCGCAACATGAAGGTATAGTTATCCCCAGTGCGCTGCTGCGACGTAAAAAAGTCGTGTTCTTCAACAACTACTGTACCATGAACTGAGTTGGGGTTCAACCGGGCTTTGACGTTAGCTTCAGCAACTGGGACCATTTCCCCCCTTTCCTGGAGAACAAGACGCATGTCAGGGAATCTTGAAATATGTCAGCTGAGTTTCCTTCTGGGGAGGTTTCACTGACCTGTTAGCGAGGGAGATAGCCAGATTTCCAGTACCTCCGCCGCAATCAACGATAGTCGATCCCACGCAAGTTTCCCATGGGTAGTCTGATAAAATTCCTGGTGTCGCATATTCGCCAAATGCCTGAGGACTGTAAGTAGTGTTAAAGTAAGAACGCGGATGGTGAGCTTACTTCAACAGTAGCGGCAAAAGGACCAAGGTAATCTTTGTTGTCTTTCACCCATTCGAAAAATGGCATTGTAGTATCGTTTGCAAGTTGAAATGCAGTGTGTGTTGGAGATTGGGAGAACTTGTACTCAGGATGTGTGAGCCATTGAGGGAGGACTTCTGCGACTTTTATGTTGTCGGGACGTCTACAGCAGTATTATTAGTGCCAGAGCTAATAAGAAAGAAAGGTCCTACAAGATTAGCGCGCGACCTTTCTGGCCTTGTAAGACAATGCGAGAGGAGCGCCTCAAGGCAAAAACACCGTTTTGAGTCTCTCGAACCCAACCACAAGCAGAGAGATGGCGCAATACTGTGGTCATTTTGCGGGAGTCGAGATTTAGTTCTGACTGGAGAGCATCGACCGAGATACCAGACGGCGCAGTGGCCATGTGGTCCGCAATTCCATGATTAACAAAGACATCGACCGTGGCGAAATCATACATGGAAAAAGCGGTCTCTACTGTTTTCTCGAAGGGATGCTGCAGAAGATGCTTGAGTTCTGTCTGAAATATGTAAGTTGCGCAGTATAACAGAGCGAAGGTCTCGATATTTACAATACATGCTAGAAGGGCACCATCAGTACTTAGCTTGACACTGAGCAGTCAAGAATACCTAATGCCGCTCGGCGGGCTTCATAGACGTCATTGGGCATGAGATGGTCTAGGCTATCCAAAGGATGAATCTCGACTGCATCTTGAGACAATGGCGGCAACTTCGACGCATCCATCGCCATGCGCAGAGAGTCTAATGCGGCATTCAAGGCGGTTTGAAGGGTATCCAACTCGCGGTGGCTCATTGTGATCGATCGATCAGTACTACACTCGTAACGGCGGAAAGGGCAAGAGGTATGGAGGTGCGTGTCTTGTGATTGCAGTGAAGATATTATAAGTATGCTGAGTGCTCGTAGGCTATAGCATCATGAATCCACACACACATGTGACCTTAATGAGGCAGCGAAGCGTTTAGAGCGTTCTGAAGTGGATCATTCATTTGTATTTGTAAGTTGCTGACTACAAATGATGGGAAGTGCATGTTTGGGATAACTCACGCCTCTCGTTCGAACGTACGAATGGCGAGAAATGCATAGATCAATTCATTTTGGATTTGTAAGTCGCTGACTACGAATGACGGGAAGTGTATATTTGGGTTATGGACTCTGACCCACGTCTACGAATGGCGAGAAGTTCATGGATCATTCATTCTGGATTTGTAAGTCGCTGATGGCTTTCTGTGCTAGCCTCGTGCCTCGGCTAACACAGAATTTATTTACTTAGTCTAAAAGGGTGAGTAAGCGATGTGGCGTAACGTCTCTTGCTGTCTTACATCCGCCCTTCGAACATTGCAGCCTGCTGCCTGCTTCCAGTCCCAACATTCTTTTCTTCACCCACCCTCCACTCCCATTTAAGCCCGTACAAAGCTTCACTCCCACAGATTCTCAAACACTAATTTTCACCTTCGTCAACCTCAGTGCATTTAGTCAGCTTCTTTCAGTTTTGTCCGACGGTCTACGCTCGCTTCCTAAGGAACTCCGCAACCGCGCGTGAATAGTGACCTGCTCCGGTGCCCACCCCCCAGTTCACTTCAACTCCTATGTCCGAGCTAGCTGCTAGCCCCCCAGGCCGGGAAACCCTGGCGGTAACCGACGTTCGAATGAGGGACGTGAGTCATCCATAACCCCCCAAACATGCACGAAGTTCCCGTCGTTCGTAGTCAGCGACTTACAAATCCAAAATGAATTGAGCCATGCACTTCTCGCCATAATTAGTATACAAATGGAATCGATTATTGATCGAATCGACGATCGTCCCAAACGCATTCCATGATGGACATGCAGCCCAGTCCAGTTTCGGTTCAGAGTTTGCGAATCTCGCGTCTCTTGGACCGCCAAGGATTATTGTGACAACTTCATTTTTCGTTTACCAGAAGGAAAAAGCCTGATATGCTCAACCACGGGAAGAAACCTAAAGACACCAGGGGACGAGCATCGCGGGAATCAACAGCACGTAAGAACGTTGGTGTAGGGGTCTCAAGGGCAGGGTCCCAGACTGGGCCCGCACGTTCATAGTAGCGTCACTCATCGATCATCATTCGCATCGCATAGCACAGAGTCAATATTGTGTTCAACATGCGCTGTTGGAGTTCGTGGTCACATGACGAGCTCGACTCGGACGCTACTGTACAGTTGTGGCTGAACCTTATTTTCGCCAGTTTTTCGTAGTGCGTACGGGTTCCCTGTAAAACCTGAGTTGGTATTACTTCGGAAGCACGTGCCTGAGACTGCGGAAACTCAATACGCGCGTTAAGTACCTGCTTTCTATAGCGAATGAATTGGTTATCATACTATCAACATATAGGAAATCTTCTAGGTTCACGTTAGGGCCATCTCTAGGTCTGGATAGCGCGACACTCCAAAATAGACACATGAGCCCTAAGCTTGTATAGCCCTGTGATGGAAAGTCCAGCCCGGACAATTATGTCTCTCCACTGATCCTGCGGGAAATATTGGTGAGTCAATTATATAGCAATCTCTATGGGCGCACCAAGGTTCTTTCGTGAGCGTTCAAGAGACCCAAGAGGTGCACTGCAAGTCCATGCAGCATGAGGGATGAAGAATTAAGAATCGTTTGCTCTCCTAGGAGTGAAGCAGGAGTTGTGACATCTGTTATGCTGCTTGGGTTGTTTTCAAGCTGGACGTGAGTATTAGGAAAGTGTCCAGCAACCCTCTCGATGATGAGGATTTTGGACTGGAAAGGCATTTATTTTGACCTCAGAATTCCAAAATATCTCAAGCACGAACCTTTGGTCCCGCAGCAGCAGCGAGATTCGCTAGTATACTGATCTACAAACATCAATGAAGTAAGATTGGGTCTCGAGAATCGTGAAGAACTCACAACTTGAGTCTCGGGCCAGTCATGTCTATTACAGGCTATTAGTAGACGGCGAAGGATCATGCAGAAGGTGTAACGCACAGAACATGTCGTAACATGAAGTTATAACTATCCCCAGTGCGTGGCTGCGAAGTAAAAAAGTCATGCTCTTCAACAACTACTGTACCATGAACTGAGTTGGGGTTCAAACGCGCTTTGACGTTAGCTTCAGCAATTGGGACCATCTCCCCCCTTTCCTGGACAACAAGACGCATGCCAGGGAATCTTGAAATCTGTCAGCTGAGTTTCCTTCGGGGAGCGTTTGTGCACTGACCTGTTAGCGAGGGAGATAGCCAGATTTCCAGTACCTCCGCCGCAATCCACGATAGTCGATCCCACGCAAGCTTCCCATGGGTAGTCTGATAAAATTCCTGGTGTCGCATATTCGCCGAATGCCTGAGGACTGTAAGTAGTGTTATCCAAGTCAGAACCCGGATGGTGAGCTCACTTCAACGACAGATGCAAAAGAACCAAGGTAATATTTGTTCTCTTTCACCCATTCGAAATATGGCATTGTAGTATTGTTTGCAAGTTGAAATGCAGTGTGTGTTGGAGATTGGGAGAACTTGTACTCAGGATGTGCGAGCCATTGAGGGAGGGCTGCTGCGAGTCGGAACTTTATGTTGTTGGGACGTCTACAGCAGTATTATTGGTGCCAGAGCTAATAAGAAAGAAAAGGCCCTACGAGATTAATGCACGACCTTTCTGGCCTTCTAAGATAATGCGAGAGGAGCGCCTCAAGGCAAAAACACCGTTTTGAGTCTCTCGAACCCAACCACAAGCAGAGAGATGGCGCAATACTGTGGTCATTTTGCGGGAGTCGAGATTTAGTTCTGACTGGAGAGCATCCACTGAGATACCAGACGGCGCAGTGGCCATGTGGTCCGCAATTCCATGATTCACAAAGACTTCGACAGTGGCGCACTCGTACATGGACAAAGCGGCTTCTACCGTTTTCTCAAAGGGATGTTGAAGAAGATGCTTGAGTTCTGTCTGAAATATGTAAGCTGCGTAGTATAACAGATTGAAGCTCTAGATATTTACAATACATGCTAGAAGGGCACTATCAGTACTTAGCTTGACACTGAGCAGTCAAGAATACCTAATGCCGCTCGGCGGGCTTCATAGACGTCATTGGGCATGAGATGGTCTAGGTTATCCAAAGGATGCATCTCGACGGCATCCTGAGACAATGGCGGCAACTTCGACGCATCCATCGCCATGCGCAGAGAGTCTAATGCGGCATTCAAGGCGGTTTGAAGGGTATCCAACTCGCGATGGCTCATTGTAATCGATCGATCAGTACTACACTCGCAACGGCAGAAAGGACAAGAGGTATGGAGGTGCGAGTGAGATCACCAACTTGCGAAGCGCTATCTTGTGATTGCAGTGGAGATATTATAAGGATACTCGTATAGCATCATGAATCCACACACATGTAACCTTAAGGAGGCGGCAGAACGATTAGACCGTTCTGAAGCGAAGACGCGCGCTGGGCATACAAACGAGTCAATTATTGATTGGATGCATCCCAAACGTGTTCCACGGTTGGCAGCCCGGTCCAGTATCTATTCAGCATTTGCAAATCTTGCGTCTCTTACAACACGCATCAGTGAATCGGCGAGACTTCGATATTACTGTTATTTAGTAAGGGCAAAGCTTCTTTCCTTCACATTACGATATAAAACCCTTGAAAGCAATCTAAAGCAATGTAAGAGCTGCAAAATTGCCGCAAAAACACCAGATCCGATTTTTAAGTTGCAATGTTACCTTCACATTTCGCACAACATTCAAAGCCGACGGTCTTAAATATTGATAACCCCAATGTGTCAGCAGCCGATGCGCGTTAGTATCATGATCAGTACATAGAATCATGGATCTGTCACTAGAATGATTACTCTGCCATCCATTGCATAACTTAATAGAAGATGGCTGGGTGTAAGTAACTGATGCGGTGCATTTCGAAGTTCAATTCGAATTCGCTCAAACTCAGTAGGTTCTATATACAAAGATGCGGATGAATCGTGATTTGTGACGGCAGAAACAAAGCGGTTCTTCTTATATTCAGGTCCATCGAATGACTTACACACCTCGGTATAAGTTGACAACCCAATGATTCAGACAGGTAAGAAGACCCAGCTTTTCCAGGACCACAAGCAACAAAGAGTATGCTCCCCTAGACTGATCACTATATGTAGATGGATCAATATAATCCTTCCCTATACGCATCACTGGCGTTACATAATGATATGATGGAATTCGCACTGGCGACTATATACTTATCCCGATCATTCCAGATAACGGATGGCGCAATCATCGCCGAGCGCCCACCTGTGAGATGTGCTCAAATATCAGATTTTGATCTAAGTTTTGATCTAACAGTGGCACAACAAATATACTAGTACCTAATAGCTCATGCCAGCGACACACCCGAATGCATTCCTTGATGGCTAAACTTATTGTAGGTGATTCTGACTCCTTATAATCAACTTCTCCCACTAGGTAAGTTGACCGGATAAATATTATGATCGGAGATCAGAAGGTTCTGATCTAAAGTACTATGTTTGAATCCCTGTGACTAAACCAAGTGGCAGAAGAGATAGTAACAATAGACTATAGTGTGTGATGAATGCTCACGATTCATAGCATAGTGAACAGCGTAAAAGCTCATCGCGCAATAATCGCAGCGCACATTCATTCTAGCACATAGTCCTGTGTAAGCTTCATTGTCGCGTTAGAGATTGCTGAACCTCACTCACCAGACTTCCGGGGGTTATTCTCAGTAGGTGACAAGATGGATTCTGTTGCAAAATCCCTCTACGTCCTCCCAACCGACGAACAAGAGCGCCAGAGGTCAGACTTAATACTTTTGCCTTAATGGAAATTAACGCTACGGAAAGACTTGAAATTCAGAATGAAGTCCTTCGAACGGCATTTGGTGGTATTGTATTTGTTCCGATTGGTCTGCATGCAGGGGACCATGTACTTGATTCCGGGACAGGCTCAGGTTTGTGGTCGTTTGTGATTTCGTTTCTTAACCTAACTGTTTGACCGTTGCTACATCAGCCATTTGGCTCCTTGACTGCTACAACTCCAACAAAGGTGTTACGTACCATGGAATCGATTTGAAGACGGATATTTTTCCAACACTAGACGATGAACAAAAGCGGCGGATCCATTTGGAGGCGGGGAACGTCTTGCAGCTGCCAAGCGATTGGACCGGTAAATTCCAGTTGGTGAACCAACGACTCCTTATCGCAGGATTATCGAAGGAGAATTGGGACACAGCTGTGGATGAAATTTACCGCGTACTTGCTCCGGGAGGTTGGGTGCAACTCGTTGAAGCGAGTCATTGCGAGTCTGGAGAGGCAACACGAAGACACTTCGCGATGCTGCGTGATCTATTCGTCAAAAGAGGTCTATTACTCGATTGCGTTGAGCATATTCCGAATGTCCTCAAGGATGCAGGGTTCGACAAAGTCAAAGCGCAGCGTTATGAGATTAGTTTGTGGGGTTCGGCCGATGAAGATGGGACAGGCGCCAAGGCTCGCAAGAACTTCGTTGGTGTCTACAAGTCAATGCAAGCACCGATAGTGGCGATGGGGATTCGGACAGAGGGAGAATTCAGGGAAATAGTGGAAGATTTAGAAAAGGAATGGGAGAGTGATGCTGGGGCAAGGACCATCTTCTATGTCTTTGTGGCTCAGAAGCCGTCTACGCTAGCCTAAGTAGTAGTAAGTAGGGCAGTCAAACGATATTAGGTGTAGGTGCAGTTACTTACAACCTGATCTATCAACATCATGACACATAGGACAGTTGTGCGGGCTGCTAGAGCAGACTGAGCAGACAGTGAGGGCAGCTTGCTGCCGGTTATGACACACTGGTGTTCGTTCACTGACCGTGAAGGGTGGGAAAGTCACTGACTTTCGGCAAAGGTCACTTGAGTGCGTTGGGCCTGGATGGTCGTTATCAAGCATATTGGAACCGTCAGCAGCCCAGCCTCAAATCCTCGATGTTTCCTCGTGAGTCGTGGGTGCACCCTCTAACAACTGTTAGATGGAAAAACCTTTTTGAGCGGATTGCGTTAACGACAAATACTCACCAAGCTGCGCATGTGAGACCTGAGCGCTACTCAAAATTGGTGACGACACTGATCTTAATGCTCGAAATGCAGCTCTTGAGAGTGCAGAGTGCCACTGGGCTCAAGTTGGTCAAGAAGTATTCATTGCCGCGAATCTGAATCGCCTCATTGCCTCTGCTGCAGATGACTCAAGCACCATCGATATCTGTCGTGGGATCAAACTTAGGAACGAAGAGGGTTCATGATGGACGATGATTCAGGTTTGTTTACCTTTTGCCTTCATAAATTGCGAAGTTCGCTGACATTATACACAGGTATACGAGTACTATATCTCTCACCATCTATCAAAGGTGTTCGAGAGTTTGTTCGGCTCGGTATCTTGTCTTCCTGGGTGCTTCTCGCTCTATTGTATCTGTACCGCAGATAATGGCCGACCTATCATCATCTCCAACCATATCATCAACGAGTACACCGACGGGAACGTAGACACGCTGCACAAGAAGAATTGTCTCCCTTGGTGAAGATCGTTTCCTGACAACACTCCTTCTAAACACTTCCCGACGTTCAAGACGAAGTTCATCCCAGATGCGGTCGCACATACCATGTTCCTGGATCTTGGCGTGTTCTGTTCTCATAGGTCGGCGGTGGATCAATTCTACGATTCACAATCTGTGCGAGCTTGTGATTTTACCTGAACTTTGCGGCTTTTGCTCTTTCTCGATGAGGTTCTTTGTCTTCATTGACTTATTGGGCGCTATCGTGAGTGTTGCATCTTGACATAGATCTAACCTTCAACTGATATTTTCTTGTAGATCCTGCCAGCTGTGGTTGTCTATGTGAGTTTCATGTGTTCCATTTTCAAGGCATTTTTTTCGCCTATGATGACTGGAGATTCTCAGACGAGCGGCTTTGGGATGCTCCCTGCTATCTGAGGAGATACAAAACCGCTATAGATGTTCTCTATGGCAACGCCCGTGAACCCATTTGGTGGTCTGAGCTTCAACCCCAATCCTACCGACGATGACCTCTTCAATGCCCTACGGAACTATTTGAGTATGCGAGACTTGATGGCAATCACGAAAAGTAAGTCGTACACGATAGCTTTACCAGGTGTTTTTTGCAGAACCGCTCGTAGTAGCCTCGCAATGGCAAAGCAGCTCAGATGATGACTACACTACGAACATCCGGGAACCCTGTCTACGTGCTGACTAAGGTCTGGGAAACGGTCCGAGAGGACCTGAGTGGCTGTCCCTGCCCTTGGGATCCCTAGTCCACCGGCCACTCCTGATCCTTGATGGCTAAACTTATTGTAGACTCCTTATAATCAACTTTATTGAGTTTCGGCAGTCTCAGGCGCGTACTTCCGAAGTAATACCAACTCAGGTTTTACAGGGAACCCGTAAGGAATACAAAAGTCCCTACGCACTACGAAAACCGGCGAAATAAGGTTTAAGCCACAACTGTACAGTAGCGTCTCACAGCACGCAAAGCCACATGTTTGGCCATAAAACATACAAAGAACATGTACAAAGAATTACCAATTTCGCTAAATATTTAGTATGAATTGTCAAAATAGCAATTTATTATACATGTTTTTGGTATGTTTTGTGGCCAAACCTCTGGATTTGCGCGCTGTGTCTGAATCGAGCTCGTCGTGACTACGAACCCCAACAATCTGCCACTATGTAATTTGACCGATGATCGGGGATCAGAAGGTTCTGATCTAAGGGACTACATTTGCATTCCTATGACTGAACCAAGTGCCAGAGGAGATAGGAACAATAGCGTGTGATGAATGCTCACGATTCATAGCATTGTGAACAGCGTAAACGCTCATCGCCCAATCATCGTAGCGCACATTCATTCTAGCACATAGTCCTGTGTAAGCTTCATTGTCGTTGGCGAACCTCATTCACCAGACTTCCGGGGGTTATTCTCAGTAAGTGACAAGATGGATTCTGTTGCAAAATCCCTCTACGTCCTCCCAACCGACGAACAAGAGCGCCAGAGGTCAGACTTGATACTTCTTTGCCTTAATGGAAATTAACGCTACGGAAAGACTTGAAATTCAGAATGAAGTCCTTCGAACGACATTTGGTGGCATTGTATTTGCTCCCATTGATCTGCATCCAGGGGACCAGGTACTTGATTCCGGGACAGGCTCAGGTTTGCGGTCGTTTGTGATCTCGTTTCTTGACTTAACCGTTTGACCATTCCTACATCAGCCATTTGGCTCATTGACTGCTATAACTCTAACTTACGTACCATGGAATCGATTTGAAGACGGACATTTTTCCAACACTCGACGATGAACAAATGCGGCAGATCCATTTGGAGGCGGGGAACGTCTTGCAGCTGCCAAGCGATTGGACCGGTAAATTCCAGTTAGTGAATCAGCGACTCCTTATCGCAGGATTATCGAAGGAAAATTGGAACACAGCTGTGGATGAAATTTACCGCGTACTTGCTCCGGGAGGTTGGGTGCAACTAGTCGAAGCTGGTCATTGCAAGTCTGGAGAGGCGACACGAAGACACTTTGCGATGCTGCGTGATCTGTTCGTTAAAAGAGGTCTATTACTCGATTGCGTTGAACATATTCCGAATGTCCTCAAGGACGCAGGGTTCGACCAAGTCAAGGCGCAGCGTTACGAGATTAGTTTGTGGGGTTCGGCCGATGAAGATGGAACAGGCGCTAAGGTTCGCAAGATCTCCGTTGGTGCCTACAAGGGAATGCAAGCACCGATAGTGGCGATGGGGATTCGGACAGAGGAAGAATTCAGGGAAATAATGGAAGATTTAGAAAAGGAATGGGAGAGTGATGCTGGGGCAAGGGCCATCCTCCATGTCTTTGTGGCTCAGAAGCCGTCTACGCTAGCCTAAGTAGTAGTGAGTAGGGCAGTCAAACGATATTAGGTGTAGGTGCAGTTACTTACAACCAGCTGATCTATCAACATCATGACACTATAGGACAGTTGTGCGTGCTGCTAGAGTAGACTGAGCTGAGGGCGGTTTGCTTGCTCAGGTTGCAGAGAACGCAAGTCTATACTGATTACTGGGCGCACAATCTTCGGGGACTCCTACTTCGCGATTACTGGGTGCCACTTCGACCGGCAAATCTCAAGACTTGCTGTGTGTCGATTGATAGTAAGAAAGAGAAACGCAGCGAAAGTGATCGCAACAATCTTGATCTTTCAAAGAACGAGCTCTTTGTACATCGAAAGCTAGCAGGCTTCAAGATATTCCATCTAAATCTAACATAACTCAAGTTTCTACTTGTACAATAGTTATGATTTTATGGGTATGAGGGGCATACAAGTGGAGGGTACATCCAATAGTACAACAAGCGACAAGTTACAGTTCCTCAAGGCTTCCCATTATTCAGTTTACGTGCTCTCTGCGACCTTCTTCTTGATAACATCAACGATACCAGGTTCCGCAACAGTACTGAGATCCCCGAGTTGATCGCCCTCACCAGCGACGATCTTGCGCATAATACGACGCATGATCTGTCATGTCACGCAGATTATTAGAGGGTCACCACGGCAGAAATATTGAACTTGCCTTCCCAGAGCGAGTCTTGGGCAAATCACTGACAATGAAGATCTTTTTGGGAGCTGCGAAGGGACCAATCACCTTCCTGACTTGGAGCACGAGCTCCTTGGCCAGGGAAGCCTCATCGGTCGGATCATACGCAAACTCACTGATTCGATCAGTCAGCGCTAGTTCAATGAAATGAAAATGAAAAAACTTACGGCTTCAGCGTAACGAAGGCATACACAGCCTGTCCCGTCAACTCGTCAGCAGTGCCGATGACTGCAGTTTCAGCAACACCCTTGTGCATGATCAAAGCGGACTCGATCTCAGCAGTTGATAGACGATGTCCAGAAACATTGATAACATCTACGAGACTGTCATTACAGGCGGGATACCCTCCAAAGGAGGTCCTCACCATCGATACGGCCTTTGATCCAAATGTAACCATGTTCATCGCGAGCGGCACCGTCTCCCGTATAGAAAACTCCAGGGTATGGCTTCATGTAAGTCTCCAGGTAACGGTTATGGTCGTTGTAGACAGATCGGGCAATTGAAGGCCAAGGTTGCTTGAGTACGAGAACACCCTCAACATTGTTACCCTCCAGTTCCTGTCGAATACCATAAGCAGAGATAAAGATAGAGCAATGATTCCAATACCGTTCCAGAGACAGGGTCCAGGATGGCAGGCTCAATGCCGAAGAAGGGAACAGTTGCTGAACCAGGTTTAGTCTCAATCGCGCCAGGGAATGGCGTCACGACAATAGATCCAGTCTCAGTTTGCCTTCGGGATGATACTAAGCGTGATCCCCGAACAGGTTGATAATTCACTTACCAGAACGTATCGACGATCGCACACTGGAATTTTCCAACATGTTCGTTGTACCAGTTCCAAGCCTCGGGGTTAATAGGCTCGCCCACAGAGCCAAGGACACGTAGACTGCTAAGATCATAGTTCTCCACGTGTTGAGCACCCAGTCTGCGAAGGAGACGAATGGCAGTAGGAGCAGAATAGAACTGGGTAATCTGGTGCTTCTGGACAGTCTCCCAGTAGCGGGATGGGGTGGGGTAAACTGGAGTGGATTCGAAGACGGTAGTGCTGACACCATTTGCGAGTGGTCCATAAACGATGTAAGTATGACCAGTAATCCAACCGATATCAGCCATGCAGGCGAATTTGTCGTCTGGGTGAACATCGAATACGTATTTTACGGTAAGGGCGGCGCAAAGGAGGTATCCACCAGTAGTATGAACGACACCCTTGGGTTTTCCAGTAGAACCAGAAGTCTGGATGTGGATGAAAAATCAGGACTAAACTACACACGGAAAAAGACACTGACGTAGAGAATGAAGAGCGGGTCTTCTGAAGACATGATCTCTGGTGGGCAATAATTAGGGACTTTGGCGGTCTCCTCGTCCCACCACACGTCTCTACCCTCGGTCCATGGCACTTGGTTACCGGTGCGCTTCAGAACAAGGACATGCTCAACGAGAGGGCATTCCCTGAGAGCGGCATCGACAATCAATTTGGTTGCAACCGACTTGCCGCCACGCCTGCCCTCGTCACTGGTAAGAAGAACACGCGATTTGCAGTCTTGAACACGATCACGGAGAGACTCAGAGCTGAAGCCAGCAAAAACTACTGAGTGAACAGCTCCAATTCTTGCACATGCGAGGAAGGCAGCAACAGCTTGCCAGGTCATTGGAAGGTAGACAGACACAGTATCGCCCTTCTTCACGCCGAAGTTTTTGAGAACATTTGCAATGGAGCAGACCTCACGGAGAAGCTCCGC
Organism: Rhizopogon roseolus; assembly: GCA_930272055.1. Classification (NCBI taxonomy): domain Eukaryota; kingdom Fungi; phylum Basidiomycota; class Agaricomycetes; order Boletales; family Rhizopogonaceae; genus Rhizopogon; species Rhizopogon roseolus. The sequence goes on from CAKNEV010000077.1 coordinate 27,976, forward strand.
ATAGGTGATGAGGCGGCCATCGTTGGGCTCATCTGCCTCGTAGATGATGGCAGTCTGATAGACAAAGGGCGTAAGATCAACTGAGAGTTTACGATAAAATGAGGGCAGTCAATTACTTTGTCGGGGTGTTTGAATGCCCAGCGATCGACACAATTGTAAGATGCGTTAAGACCGCCCTCCGGAAACCATACGATATCGCCGGTTTCAAATCCACCCGCACGCACGGTTTGGAATGGGCGATCCCAGTGCAACGTCTCGTGGGCCATCTAATCCATCACATCAATGATTAAGATAAGGCGCGCAAAAAGGTGACTAGTTTACCTTTCTCCACCATGTATCAGACTCATGGCCAAGAGTTTCGGCATGTGCAGTCTTGTATGCTGCATGATCTGGGCCGATGTGAGGAATCTTGTTGCCAGCCTTGAGGCGGGGGGCAACGGGATGGATTGGAACAGTTTCGGATTCAGACATGATGATGGGCGGGGATAGATTGACAGACAGCTTACCTCTGGTTTATAACAGGCGGTTATCCGACAAACCCCACAATTGTCCTTATTTCGGTTCTTGCACAGCCACAGTCCGTTTTCATCGAGGACGATACAACATTTCATTCAAGCAGCAAACATCGTCTCCTGCGGAAACAATGCGGGGCCAGGATTTAAATCGGCTTCATGGATTATCATGCAGTATGAATGGTTGGGACTCAGACCACTGATCGCTACTAATGATATGATTGATTGGTCGTAATACCCTAGACCCTTGTCAGAGGAACAAAGCCAGATTTGACTAGATGAGTCACAGTTCTCTAATTCATACTCATATCGCTTTAACCTGAAGTGCAATAGGCCAAGTCCATTAAAGATGATTTACTTGGCAAATACTTACCGTAAGCACACAAATCATTGGTAATAACTCGAGTCCAATGTGCGGATACTGGAAACTCGAAGCTCGCTCGACGCCCTCTCTCGTCCTCCAAATATTTGGGAGGGTTCATGGCGAACGTGTGCCTGAACGAATCAATCCCTCAGATCGTCCGATCTCAGAAGCCGAGAGGGTCAATCCTGGTCCATCGCCGAACGACGGATCCCCGCGTGTGTGAAACGTGTTCGGAATAGACTTCCTGCGTTCAACCTGTCCCATCTTGAGACGGAGTTAAGTTGAGACGGATGCTGCATGTTCAAATAAAAATCAAGGACATGATGCAAATGAATATTTGTATCTGTGTTGAAACGCGATGCTTCGGACGTTTCGGACTTGGACCAGATCTTACGTTGATCTTATGTTCTGTGGAGCGGCGTTCCTCACTTTTGTACGCCTCATCTCTGACATGTCGGTCGTTACCATAACATTTTGACTCGTGGTCTGCACAGCCACCCCGAGTCGGCTGCACCCAGGTTACATAGTGTGATTCCCTGTGATTACTGCGAGTTCTGAATCATACGGGGCTTTTACCGACTTTTGTGCTACGTTTCTTCACCTAAAAAATCGCCCATTATACCTCCTTAGTCTCTTCCGACGTCATGAGGGTGCAAAACCAAAGGGAGAACTCATTGTAATCGGATATTCTGCATTTTTACATCACAAGGCTGACTTGGACCGAGTGGGGTTCCATTCCTCGAAGGCGGAGTGTATAAGAATGTGTAGTGACAGCGTCGACTGTCAGGACCCGGTGCACTCCCTTATAACAACAATATATTGACTATCATATGTGTCGTCCCACAGATTCCGCTGATGCCAATCAGTGAACAGCCGACCTGCTGCATTTGACCCAGTCAATAGACGGAAAACATGTGTTTATCACTAGTAGTGTCATCGCTCTAGCCACCCCTACGACGTCCCGTGCCGCAGTGCAGCGTTCTCACATTCATTCAGGACTTCTGAATGTTTTGTGATCTGCGATATAATATACTTCTGTACGAGTCACTGCTGTTGTTGCATGCAATTTGGCTGTTTCAGACTTCGTTATTAACCATCGACGCGACAGAATTATTTGCTCCATATCCAGAGTGTAAGAGTCTAGAATGAGGTGACGCCGGAAAAATACTAGAGCAAATAGCAATAGATACAGCCAACTGCTGCGTCTCCTAGCGAGAAAGAGGCGCCAGATAGGGATGCACCTGGGAGCAATATTATTGAGAATGGCCCCAAAATTCGAGGGCTCGTCGCATATATGGGACACCAAAGCTGCCGCCGGACATGCGAGACGAGGTGGAAAGCCTACTCCTGTGATGGGATAGTAGGTTGTTTGTGAAGTACATTGGCACTGAGGCCTTTGCGGCGCTATGACTCTCTACCCCATCATCGCTGCAGGGTGCAGAGATTCCGAGAAGGACATGATACCGAGGATCGCCAAGATAATGCATTTACAAGAAGAACTGCTGGATTGCGAAAATGACTTGAATTTCCCCGAAATGCTTCACGACACCCTTGGCAAGCCCCCGAACCATCAGGCTTGAATCCACATCATTAGCTTGCGGTGCTGGTATGGACCGTCAACAGTTGGTGAAGATTAACGCAGACAACATGTTTAGCAAAGTCGCAGGAAAAAGCTACAATATGAGGTAACTGGCCAGTCACACTGATTGAGTTAGTAAACCGACAGCAGGCAAGGCAACTTCAACTCGTCAAGAGCTTGAACTCCTAGGCGGGTTCAATGTACACTTAACGAGGTTGACCCTCTGCGATACATATGAGGTTACGAAGGTATGCGATCAGGATGGCCATTATATGCGGGGTTCTGTCGAAGAATAAGATCGAGGTGGGCGGCTTCTGACTGTCCGAGGGACCAATCAAGAAGCGATGATACCCGTGGCCTACCCATAAACCGCGCTGACGACGGTGTTGGTACGGGTATCGGTTTCAGACACCGTACGCCTCACCGACCCATACCCGCGGTGTGGCAGATCCGTAGTGTCTGACCGACTTGAAGTGTTTCTGCACTGCCGTTGTAAGTCTAAGAGCCAAGCATTTAGTGAACCAGGGTTTATTGATGAACGTTGAACAGTCTCATCTGAGTAGATCCGACGGTGTTCAAGATTCCCACGGGACGCTTTTCTGCCTCGTTCAGCCACTGGCACTTCCCAGTAGGTCACCTTGGTAAAGGAGAGTTCGCTATCAGTTTTTGCCATCTTCTTTAAGTTATTCTATCTGCCACTGCTAATCCGGTTGGCAGAACATCCTGTTACGCCCAGCATGCGTTTGACGTAAGTTGAACTGACAACCCCGATGAGCATATTGATAGTCACGTTGAATCAGTGCCAGCCTTCCTCGGACGTCTATATCGTGAATGGTCTAACTTTAGTGCTTAACTTCAACTTATAGAAATCATACATGTGGTATGATCATTGCCAAGCGATTAGACGGTGAGTATTATGATAGAAATGTGTTTTTCATCCTGCCGCCTGTACTAGACTCACCTGTCATTCAGAAACAGAGGGATACGAGTTACCACAATTTGCTGAAGCATCGCCCACTCCAAAGATGTAATTGAACCCATAGAGACTGGGTGGTATCAACGGGCGCACAGAATGCGCACCGGGTCTTGTGATGCTTAATATATATCATGACTCTTTCTGGAATTACTCCACTCTTCTTCCAGCGGTCAGTGGTACAAGTTGCAATCATGGGAAATACTACATGTCGTGATAACGGTCCCCGCTTCATGTTATAAAGACTGTTTGGTGCTCTGGATGGTCTCCCCACGCACTGCTCTTACCATGGTCCTTCAAGTACTTGATGGGCGCTTTGTTATACTCGCCATCCTAACTGTGTCATTGTATGTCCTGAGACGGTTCATTGTAGAGAGAATGCATAGGCCTCTCCCTCCTGGCCCATTACCCCTCCCACTACTTGGAAGCATATTATCCATTGGCAAGGAACCTTGGGTGACCTATACCGAATGGGGTTCCGTCTACGGTACGTGGACATATAATTGGTGCACATATGAAGCCAATGATTGTATGTATTAGGTGACCTGATTTTCGTGCGAATCATAGACCAGGAAGTGGTCGTGATCAACTCTCAGCAGGTTGCAGAAGCCTTGCTGGATAAGCGTTCTGGGATTTACTCCGATCGACCTTACTTGGCAGCGATAGAACCGTGAACCTTTGTCCTAACATTTCTTCCGTTCAAATTTTCTGAGGTGCAAGCAGATTTGGCTGGTCGTACCACTTTGCATTCACAGGTTATAGTGACAAATGGCGTCTTTGCCGAAGACTCTTCCACCAAACATTCCGTCCTGAGTCTGCACTTAAATTTCGCCCAATGCAAATCAAGCGGGCTCATGAGATGATCGTCAATATGATTGATCGCCCTCAACATTATCATTCCCACTTCGCAACGTCAGTTAACGTATATTCAAATATTGAGCCATTATTAATCTATGTGCCCACAGATTCACGACCTCCATTGCCATGTCAGCTGTATATGGCTATGAGCCCCGTGCTCGTGATGATCCTCTTGTTCAAGTCGTCGAACATGCATAAGATCTTGGCATTGCTGTGATGACCCCAGAAAAATCAAAGATGCTTAAAACCTTCCCCTTCTGTGAGTACACTGTCTTTAAGAAGACAGAGCTATCTATTATGCACGTTTTAACTCTCGAATGCAGTACTGAAGTTACCTGACTGGTGCTGGGGATCGTCATTGAAGCACAATGCTCAAGTCTCCACTGATCGCATGAATAAAATGCGGGACTTGCCGTTTCAGTATGCAGAACAGCGTATGGTGGGCATCTATTTCTTTTTCTTTTTCTTGGCTATTGGCGTTGATAGCATACCGTCAAGACCGACGCCTCATTCCTGGGTCAATCTTCAATGGTAGCAGAAAATTTGCAACGTATAGAGGAACAAAGCGAGGAATCAAAACCGATGCTTCTGACTGCTGCGAAGCACACGGCGGCAAGTGCTATTGCGGGTGAGTGACCTGTTTACAGCTTACGTTACGCTCACCACACACGCTCTGCAGGTGCATATGAGACAGCAAGTGTATTCTGAGCCACTTTTCTACTGCTTAACTCGTTTACAGACTAGTTCAACCTTGATGGTTTTTCTTCTCGCCATGGTGTTGTATCCAGATACTCAGAAACGTGCACAAGCGGAGATTGATTCAGTGATCGGGCGGGATCGGTTACCTACGTTCGAAGACAGAGCATCACTACCCTACGTCGATGCAGTCGTGCGGGAAACTTTTCGATGGAATCCTATTTTGCCCCTTGGTAATCTTCGTCACTGAGTGATATCGTCGTTATTGAACTCCATTTTTAACAGGATTGGCACATGCTACCTCGAGCGCAGATGTATACAATGGTTATTTTATCCCAAAAGGTCTGTTATTTTTGTTCTATGACGAAATGTCCACAATCTAAATATCGTAAAGGAGCGACCGTTATGATCAATGTATGGTCAGGTAGATTCTCTTCCCAAGCTTTCATAATACTGACATGGTTCTAGGGCCATTACACGGGACGAAAAGCGGTATCCCGACGCTTGTCATTTTATGCCGGAGAGGTTCATCGACGTCAATGGTGCGTTGACGGATGATGATCCCGCGCGGTATATTTTCGGTCTAGGTCGGCATATATGTCCAGGTGCTTTATATCATTCGAATGACGTATAGCATCTGATGAGCCATGAACCATTGAAGGCCGGGCTACTGCTGATTCCTCTCTGTGGTCTGCCATTGTGACCATGTTGGCCACACTGGACATTTCTCGCCCCAAAGATGGCAAAGGCAATTTGATCGAGTTCACCCCCGAGTTCACCATGGGAATCACTCAGTAATTGGTTTCCTCTGTCATTCCATGCTCGAAATCACTGACAGTTTCATTGCCTTAGCCGCCCTACCAATTTCCCTTGTAGTATTTCGGCACGCTCCCATGTTCGTTCAGAACTCCTGGACATTTCGTGCACTGCTGTATAATAAGAATTGTTGTTGAAGAAAGAACGACTTGCGCAAATGTTTTTCTGTTGTTTGACTGCCAGTGGTTCGGAACTTTGTTATATGTACTTGAGCCTTTTCAATATATATTTCACGGCGCTTTACTCAGTGCAGCTGAAATGGTCATAATGCATATGGAAAACCGTCAAAAGTTTACGCATATGATAAACAAGCGGAGAGTCGAATGCCGCTCTCCCTCAGCCATGTTTCAAGCACGACGGGCGGGAGTACTTATCCGATATACTACCAGAAAGTTGTCGATGCTGAAAAAGGAAGTATGATAATTCAAAATACCAAAAACAAATTTGCTGAGCTTATCAAAAAAGTCTCTAAGGCGGGGAGTCGAAACCCCACCCTCCCGCAGCCATGTTACCGCGCAGTGAAAACGAGAGAAACCGTAGTGAATATGCCGGTTCTACCGAAGTCGGTGCAATATTACTCGGTGTCGGTAAACTTCAATTGCCGAAAATCCAACAGGGTGCGCTGAGAGGGATGAAGGGGTCAAAAATGCTCTATAAGGAGCACGACAATGCGATGCCCAGACGCAGACGAGGAGAAAGAAGTGGAGTACAATCGGTTCGGAAATACTCAATAAGGTTGGACACAGTAGCCACCGACCCGGAGCGGGAAGCAGCAAACGGAATGGGAAGCAGCAAGCAGGAAACGGAAGTGGGAAGAGGAAGCGGTAGCAACTACCCAGGAAGTCATCCTCTCCTTTGATAGCACAGAAAGTCAGGACCGAGCGTGAGAGAGCAAGACCATTCGGGAGAGATGAGGGAATGATCGAGTAGGCACTGAAAAAGGGTAAGTCCATACTGCTACGACGACAGGAAGAGGATGCGCTCGCGGGGCCTGTGCTTGCTGTGAAGCTGTCCCCTCCACATGATGAATACGAGACGGCGCTGCTCGGAGGCTCCGACATGCTGTCCGTACCCATGCAACGGCGCTTCGCCAATGGCCATACGGCCAGTCTCATTAGAGTTGATATTCCCATTCGCGTTAACGTTTGTTAGATTACCGTTATGCTTCTGAGATGCGTCAGATGAAGATGCCGACTTGTCCAGAGTATCAACACCTACAAATGGCAATGCATCATTCGCACCAGCGCCAACACCAGCACTGATGTTTGCTGTCACAGGCTGCATCCAGTTCTGGCTGAGATAATCGGGGTGATAGGGCCCAGGGAACGGGTTGTAAACCGCATATGTATCCCCAAGCGCACCCATCAACTCGCTGCTGCCTCCTACCCCCATATCCACCATCCATGCACTCACACTCACACCTATACCATGCGAGGCAACAGGCTGGGTTGTGCTGTCTGGAGCTAGGATCGGCGAGGCAGATAGTGTGGGGAGGCGCGAGGTGCTCGGGGAGGTTGAGGGTGTCTGGGTCTGGGAGAGTGACTCGAAGGGCGTGCCAGGGGTGTTGGCGGCGCTTGTGGCTTCCACTAGGGAGGAGCGTAGTACGCGCGCGTCATGGCGGGAGCGTTTGCAGATAATGTCAGACTTCATGTTAATTGGACGAGCGGAACCATGGAGCTTGTAGTAAAGGCCACATCTATGGAAAGTGTGTGAGTACGAATGGGAGAAGTAAAATGAATTGGGTGCGCACGCATTGCAGACCGTCTTGCCTTCATCGTCTTTCCTCCATATGGGGGTCGCAGTCGTGTGGCAGTTGTAGCACTGCGCACACCCTGCAGAAAAAAGTGATATTAGAATTCCGCTCGAGTGCGGCATGAACATTAATTAAGCTCACCAATGATTTCGACTACTTCTTCCCTTCCAGAGCTCACTGCCATCCCTGCACTAGCAGTGTCTGAACTCACACCAGCATTCGCACTCGCAGACTCCTTAACTGACACAACTGGAGATGCAACCGGCAGGGCAGCTGCAGACAACAACGATGAAGACAGCGATGACGCACCGCCGTGTCGTGCCTCACTGTGACTAGCACGCATCGATTATGGACGCAGTCGTTCATGCTGTTAGATGATTGCAGGTGAAAAAAGATGGGGGGGGAGTGTCCCAATGAACCCATCCATGTGCTGGTTGTGATATGCTTAGAGGCGAGATGGCGGCTGAGGCTTCCAAAGACAGGTATAGATAGAAATGATATGGGATATACTCAATCAGATTACGATAATGTTGCAATTGATTGAAACTCCGCAAGCTCTTGTCTGAAGATTGAAATTTTGCGACAGTCTGACTGCCACAACTTCTGCAACCCCAACAGTCTGCGCCTATGTATATTATTCCCTGATAATTTTCCTCCCACTGTGGCTACTTTTGTCATCATTTACGATTCCCATCTGGCCCGGAGTCACTCTGTGGGCTCTCGCTAGCATTTCTTACTCCCTTCCCGTTATTGGCTATGGCCCATCAGATACTATCTATTTTGTTTGCTGTAATGAAAATAGACATTGTTAGCTGAGCGGCGGCAACACTAGTCGACATGCCGTGCTACATGCCGTCATCGTACTTCCTCGCTGGTCGCCCCTCGAAAACTGGTATGAGTACATGCCCTCCTCTGCCACTTCGAATTCTTCTTTACGTGGCGCTCTCCAAGTCGTCGCCTAGTGTTGTAAGGGACGCAAGATTTGCAAATGCTGAACAGAAGCTGGACCGGGCTGCATGCCAACCGTGGAACACGATTGGGACGCATCCAATCAATAATCGACTCGTTTGTACGCCAGCGCGGGTCTTCGCTTCAGAACGGTCTAATCGTTCTGCCGCCTCGTTAAGGTTACATGTGTGTGGATGCATCATCCTTATTTTATCTCCACTGCAATCGCAACTTCAAGATAGCGCTCGCAAGTTGGTAATCTCACTCGCACCTCCATACCTCTTGTCCTTTCTGCCGTTACGAGTGTAGTACTGATCGATCGATTACAATGAGCCATCGCGAGTTGGATACCCTTCAAACCGCCTTGAATGCCGCATTAGACTCTCTGCGCATGGCGATGGATGCGTCGAAGTTGCCGCCTTTGTCTCAAGATGCCGTCGAGATGCATCCTTTGGATAGCCTAGACCATCTCATGCCCAATGACGTCTATGAAGCCCACCGAGCGGCATTAGGTATTCTTGACCGCTCAGTGTTAAGCTAAGTACTGATGGTGCCCTTCTAGCATGTATTGTAAATATCGAGACCTTCGATCTGTTATACTACGCAGCTTACATATTTCAGACAGAACTCAAGCATCTTCTGCAACATCCCTTTGAGAAAGTGGTAGAAACCGCTTTTTCCATGTATGATTTCGCCACTGTCGATGTCTTTGTTAATCACGGAATTGCGGACCACATGGCCACTGCGCCGTCTGGTATCTCGGTTGATGCTCTTCAGTCAGAACTAAATCTTGATTCCCGTAAAATGACCACAGTATTACGCCATCTCTCGGCTTGTGGTTGGGTTCGAGAAACTCAAAACGGTGTTTTTGCCTTGAGGCGCTCCTCTCGCATTATCTTAGAAGGCCAGAAAGGTCGTGCATTAATCTTGTAGGGTCTTTTCTTTCTTATTAGCTCTGGCACCAATAATACTGCTGTAGACATCCCGACAACATAAAAGTCCGACTCGCAGCAGCCCTCCCTCAATGGCTCACACATCCTGAGTACAAGTTCTCCCAATCTCCAACACATACTGCATTTCAACTTGCAAACGATACTACAATGCCATTTTTCGAATGGGTGAAAGAGAACAAAGATTACCTTGGTTCTTTTGCGCCTATCGTTGAAGTGAGCTCACCATCCGGGTTCTGACTTGGATAACACTACTTACAGTCCTCAGGCACTCGGCGAATATGCGACACCAGGAATTTTATCAGACTACCCATGGGAAGCTTGCGTGGGATCGACTATCGTGGATTGCGGCGGAGGTACTGGAAATCTGGCTATCTCCCTCGCTAACAGGTCAGTGCGAAAACGCTCCCCGGAGGAAACTCAGCTGACAGATTTCAAGATTCCCTGGCATGCGTCTTGTTGTCCAGGAAAGGGGGGAGATGGTCCCAATTGCTGAAGCTAACGTCAAAGCGCGTTTGAACCCCAACTCAGTTCATGGTACAGTAGTTGTTGAAGAGCACGACTTTTTTACTTCGCAACCGCGCACTGGGGATAGTTATACCTTCATGTTGCGACATGTTCTGTGCGCTACACCTTCTGCATGATCCTTTGCCATCTACTAATAGCCTGTAATAGACATGACTGGCCCGAGACTCAAGCTGTGAGTTCTTCACGACGCTTGAGACCCAATCTTACTTCATTGACGTTTGTAGGTCAGTATACTAGCGAATCTCGCTGCTGCTGCAGGACCAAAGGTTCGTGCTTGAGATAGTTTGAAATTCTGATGTCAAAATAAATGCCTTTCCAGTCCAAAATCCTCATCATCGAGAGAGTTGCTGGACACTTTCCTAACACTCACGTCCAGCTTGAAAACGACCCAAGCAGCACAGCAGACGTCACAACTCCTGCTTCACTCCTAGGAGAACAAACGATACTTAACTCTTCATCCCTCATGCCGCATGCACTTGCTCTACACATCTTGTGTATCTTGAACGCTCATGAAAGAACCTTGGTGCGCCCATAGAGATTGTCATATAATTGACTCACCAATATTTCTTGCAGGATCAGTGGAGAGACATAATTGTCCGGGCTGGACTTTCCATCACAGGGCTGTACAAGCTTAGGGCTCATGTGTCTATTTTGGAGTGTGTCCGGACCTAGAGATTAGTGCTGCGAAGTTCGGTTCAGTCCGGTTCTCCGAGGTTTTTTTCCCGGCAGCACTACTAGAGATGGCCATAACGCGAACCTAGAAGAATCCCTATATGTTTATAGTATTGTCTGATTATAAGTAGTCGTATCTACGAGTCGAATACCTTCGCGCGTTTGCAAAGGTTCCCCGCCTATCGTTGTTCGCCATTTGCGCAGCCGCGAAATTCCAACAAATATGATAACCGATTCATTCACTGTGCCACCAGAGAAAGCAGGTATTTGGCACTCGCACATTGAGCTGGCACACAATGACTCTGCTATGCGATGCAAATGATGATGATGCTACACTATGAACATGCGGGACCCAAGTCTACGTGCTGACTAAGCTCTAGGAAATGGTCCGTCCAACGTCCTTACATACGTGTTGTTGATTCCCGCGATGCTCGTCTCCTGGTGCCTTTGGGTTTCTTCCCGTGGTTGAGCATATCAGGCTTTGACGACTTACGTCCCTCATTCGAACACCGCTCTTTTCGAAACCTTCAAGCTCGCTGTGGGACCTGGTAATCGACATTCGAACGAGGGACATGAGTCATCCATAACCCAAACATGCACTTCCCATCATTCATAGTCAGCGACTTACAAATCCAGAATGAATTCATCCATGAACTTCTCGCCATTTGTATAGGTCTTTTACTGGATCCTTACCCCAATTCTTTACTACACCAACACCTGGTATTCTAAGTTCCTGCCCATCATGTCTCGCACGTCGTACGACAACACGGGCGCCAGCCTACAATACGCTCAATGTTACTGCATATAAAGAATACAGCCCCTTGTTCCTGTCGACAACTTTCGCAATGTATTATTTTGCATCCATCACCGCCACCATCATGCATGCCATCCTATTTTTCCGCAAGCAGTCGTCTTTGTGACTATGTTCGTCTTCGGTATCATTCAAGTCATTGAAGTTTGACCTACCGAGTTCCCGGTTTGGGGTTTCATTCTCGCACTTCTTATTCTTTCTTCTACGTCATTCCTATTGGCATGATTCAAGCTATTACGAATCAACAAGTTGGTCTGAACGTCGTGACGGAGTTGGTCGTTGGGTATGTTATCCCTGGACGCTCATTGGCCGTGATACTTTTCAAGGTTGGTAGATTAGTTGTGGCTTCCGGTGCATTTCTAACCTGTTTATGCAGACCTAGGGTTACATTACCATGGCTCGAGCATTGCAGTTCGCCTCAGACTTCAAACTGGGTCACAACATGAAAATTCCTCCTCGCACAATGTTCTTCGCCCAAGTCAGCGCGGCTGCTGTAGCCGGAACCGCTTGGATGTTCAGCAACATCGTCGACATCTGTAGCGAGACGCAACCGGATAGCTTCCTCTGCGCTGGCATTCAAGTGTTTGGCACTGCATTGATCATTGTAAGTGTGTAAGCGATAGTCTTGTTCGAAACGCTCTCTGTGTTCGGCGCTAGACTTCACCCCGTAAAAAGGTTGAAACCGACCGAAAAACCGAAAAGAAAGTTGGGAAAAGGAAAAGAGTCGACTGAATCATTATTAATCTTTTCGTCCTATGTCAATTACAATACGTCGTTCCATCGTAGTGGTTGATATGGATCCAGTCTGAAGATCAATTGAATCATTATTGTTTTTTTTTGTTGTCCTAAGTCGATCACAATATGTCGTTTCATCGTACTGCTATCAACGACCATCGCGTTTCAGACCGTAGACGGCTTTGCCGCGTTCACGCGGCCTTTTGCCTTATATGTACAATAAGGGGAAGCGGTATTCAAAATTCCCATGGGACGTTTTTTTTTTTCGTCTCATTCAGCCACTTCCCAGTGACCCAGTGGTAGAGGAGGTAATTTATCTGAGTTCACTATTGGTTGGCAGAACATTCTGTTACGCCCAGCATGCGCTTGATGTAAGTCGAACTGACAACCCGGATAGGCATGTTGAATCAGTGCTAGCCCTCCTCGGACGTCTAAATCATGAATGGTCTAACTTTAGTCGCCTAACTTCAACTTATGGAAATCATACATGTCGTATGATCATTGCCAAGCGATTAGACGGTGAATATTATGATATAAATGTGTTTTTCATCCTGCTGCCTGTACTAGACTCACCTGTCATTCAGAAACAGAGGGATATGACCTACCACAATTTGCTGAAGCATCGCCCACTCCAAAGATGCAATTGAACACATAGTGACTGGGTGGTATCAACGGGCGCACAGAATGCGCACTGGGTCTTGTGATGCTTAATATACATCATGACTCTTTCTATGTAGAATTACTCCACCTTCTTCCAGCGGTCAGTGGTACGAGTTGCAATCATGGGAAATACTACATGTCGCGATAACGGTCTCTGCTTCATGTTATAAAGACCGTCTGGTGTTCCGGATGGTCTCCCCACGCACTGCTCTTACCATGGTCCTTCAAGTACTTGACGGGCGCTTTGTTATACTCGCCATCCTAACTGTGTCATTGTCTCTCATCAATGTCCTACGACGGTTTATTGTGGAGAGAATGCATAGGCCTCTTCCTCCTGGCCCATTATCTCTCCCACTACTTGGAAGCATATTATCCATTGGCAAAGAACCTTGGGTGACCTATACCAAATGGGGTTCCGTTTATGGTACGTGGTCATATAATCGATACACATACAAACCAATCATTGTGTATTAGGTGACCTGATTTTCGTGCGAATCCTAGACCAGAAAGTGGTCGTGCTCAACTCTCAGCATGTCGCAAAATCCTTGCTGGATAAGCGTTCTGGAATTTACTCCGATCGGCCTTACTTGGCCGCGATAGAACCGTGAACCATTATCGTAACATTCTTCCGTTCAATTTTTCTGAGGTGCAAGCAGATTCGGCTGGTCGTTCCACTTTGCATTCACAGGTTATAGTGACAAATGGCGTCTTTGCCGAAGAATCTTCCACCAAACATTCCGTCCCGAGTCTGCACTTAAATTTCGCCCAATGCAGATCAAGCGGGCTCATGAGATGATCGTCAATATGATTGATCGTCCTCAACATTATCATTTCCACTTCGCAACGTCAGTTAACATATATTCAAATATGGAGCCATTATTAATCTATGTACCAACAGATTCACGTCCTCCACTGCCATGTCAGCTGTATATGGCTACGAGCCCCGTGCTCGTGATGATCCTCTTGTTCAAGTCGTCGAACATGCCCAAGATCTTGGCCTTGCTGTGCTGAGCCCAGAAAAATCACAGATGCTTAAAACCTTCCCCTTCTGTGAGTTCACTGTCTTTAAGAAGGCAGAGCTACGTATTATGCATGTTTTAACTGTCGAATGCAGTACTGAAGTTACCCGACTGGTGTTGGGGATCGTCATTGAAACACAATGCTAAAGTCTCCACTGATCGCATGAGTAAGATGCAGGACTTACCGTTCCAGTATGCAAAACAACGTATGGTGGGCATCTATTTTTTTTTCTTCCTTTTCTTGGTTATTGGCGTTGATAGCATACCCTCAAGACCGACAGCTCATTCCTGGATCAATCTTCAATGGTAGCAGAAAATTTACAACGTATAGAGAAACAAAGCGAGGAATTAAAGCCGATGCTTCTGACTGCTGCGAAGCACACGGCGGCAAGTGCTATTGCGGGTGAGTGACCTGTTTATAGGTTACGTTACGCTCACCACACACGCTCTGCAGGTGCATATGAGACGGTAAGTGCATTCCAAGCCACTTATCTGCTGCTTAACTCGTTTACAGACTAGCTCAACCTTGATGGTTTTTCTTCTCGCCATGGTGTTGTATCCAGATACTCAGAAACGTGCACAAGCGGAAATTGATTCAGTGATCGGGGGGGGGGGGTCGGTTACCTACGTTTGAAGACAGAGTTTCACTACCCTATGTTGATGCAATTGTGCGGGAGACTTTGCGATGGAATCCTATTGCTCCCCTTGGTGATCTTCGTCACTGAGTGATTTCGTCATTACTGAACTCCATTTTCAAAAGGAATCCCACATGCTACCTCGAGCACAGATGTATATAATGGTTATTTTATCCCAAAAGGTCTGTTATTTTTATTCTATGACCAAACGTCTACAATCTGAATATCGTAAAGGAGCGGCCGTTATGATCAATGTATGGTCAGGTAGATTCTCTTCCCAAGCTTTCATAATACTACTGACATTGTTCTAGGGCCATTACACGGGATGAAAAGCGGTATCCCGACGCTTGTCATTTTATGCCGGAGAGGTTCATCGACGTCAATGGCGCGTTGACGGATGATGACCCTGCGCAGTATGTTTTCGGTCTAGGTCGGCGTATATGTCCAGGTACTTCATATCATTCGAATGACGTGTAGCATCTGATGAGCCATCAATCATTGAAGGCCGGGCGACTGCCGATTCCTCTCTGTGGTCTGCCATTGTGACCATGTTGGCCACACTGGATATTTCTTACCCTAAAGATGACCAAGGCAACCTGATCGAGTTCACCCCCGAGTTCACCACGGGACTCACTCGGTAATTGGTTTCCTCAGCCGTTCCATCCTCGAAATCGCTGACAGTTCCATTGCCTTAGCCGCCCTACCAATTTCCCTTGCAGTATTTCGGCACGCTCCCATTTTCGTTCAGAACTCCTGGACGTTTCGTGCACTGCCGTATAATAAGAACTGTTGTTGAAGAAAGAACGACTTGCGCAAATGTTTTTTCTGTAGTTTGACTGCCAGTGTTCGGAACTTTGTTATATGTATGTACTTGTGCCTTTTCAATATGTATTTGCCAGTGCTTTACTCAGTAGTTTCGAAGTCTATGAAAAGTCGTTGGAAATTGGAATCACCTGTTTGTTACCGCTGTGTTTACTTGATCATAGTTACAACGCTGTAGTGTTGGATTTTCGGCTATGGAAGTTTACCGGCGCGAGCTCGACACTTAGTAATACTGCACCGACTTCGGTAAATCCGGCACATTCATTATTTAAGACTATCTACAGTTTGTAGTACGCAACGGGTTTCTCTCCGTCTTCACTGAGCGGGAACTGGCGCATAATTCAATATGTAGTTCCTTACCAGTTCACTGCGATAACAGAATTTCAACCAAAGTAGCCATCAAGAAGTAATACATTTACTCATCGTTATCAACAAGCATGCCAATGGACAAACTTACAGTATCGAGTACGGATTTAGACGGAACGATTAAAGTCCGGAGCTTGAGATACTTAATGTTAGAACTGCAAACAGATTCATATATGCACGTTTGGGCTGGTGGAGCATTGAAAGGAGGGCCGAAAACATCGGCCCTCGATAACAAATTCATCGCAGACACCATTGTGCACTTAACTTTATTCAAGACTGAATGAAAAAGGCGACATACATATGAATATCGGAAGCCTACATTGCGTCTGGTGATCAAGTACCTAATCATTAGTTATCAAGAGAATTTTGATCTCGAACTTAAACGCGTAAATGAACATGGCTGTATAATATAGCTGGTCATGCTATGCATGACATGAAAGAGTATGCATTGTCTGAGGCGTCGCGCCGAGACTGACGTTCAAGCTTGCAAGATCATCACAGGCCCCGTCTCGGGCGGATGCCGCAAGGGTGATCGCGACCTTTCAGGACTCGTTACAACAGCCTGAGGCGAGGTGAAAAATACCGGTCGCGGCTGGGTGTCGAGACCACTTCCAGGAGACGGAAGTCCGGACGGATAAACAAACAATGGTTGGGCAACATACGCCGCGTACATTGGACCAGAGTACGGTGCTGCATTACTAGTACTCTCTGACGATGGAGCGCCATCAGATGAAGGCGATCTGGAGCGCCTTTCAGGTAGCTGCCCAGAGAACATGAGGTTTGCAGAGCTCGCACTCATGACATACGGTGCTGGAGAGGGAGCAGGTTGGGAGCCCTGTACATGATGGAGACGTCCTGAATTTGATGGGGTCGATGGACCCGATTGAAGCAAGTCCAGGGTTCCCTTATTTCGCTGAGTGTACCAGCTCTTCGAGTTTTTGGGTGGTCGTTGGCAGCTGTACCTCCTTCGTTCACTCTGCCCGGGAATATACTCATTTGAGATACGAGCTGGCGAAACCCAAGGAAGGCCTTTAAGCTCCCGTAGGACTCTCCCAAGACGCGCTACTTGAGAAGCAATGGATTCCTCGGGTGGGGGGCGGATTGGAGACTCCATCTTTGCAAAATCTGCTGCAGGTTGAGGCTCAACAAGGATTGGAGTCGCAGTAGCTTGTGGAGAAGGATGAAATGTATGAGGAATGGAAATCGCTTCAGTGGAGTGGTGAAATGGGTGAGACGTGTTCGAAATATCACGGCGGTGGCTGCGAGAGTGGGGGCGGAACAGGTCATCATGACTACGAGAGTGAGTAGGTTCATATGACTCGTTGACAGCCGACAATGTCCGGTCGCGTCTTGTATCCGCAATTGATGTACGAGCATCAGCCTCAAGTAGGATATTGGGTTTTGTAGGAGATGGCATGAGGGATGGAGGGGTATCAAGTCGCTCTACCTGAGGCACATCGCCTGGCAACAACTGTCGCTGTCCGAAGGACGTTCCTTGAGATTGATGATGCGGTTGGTACGAAGGGATCGAGGCACCCTGCCTGACTGGCTTGGCATGATCCTTTGAATTCAAACGTCCTCTCGACATGACTCTGGGTATACTTTTCAAGCCACTCATGAACCCGCCGTAAAACTTTTTTCTTCCATGCATTTTCCTCTCGTTACCCTCACTGAATCCATATTTCTCCTCTTCGGCATTAGACTCGATGTCAACAGTCATGTACTCGTCTGAGTCAGACAGAGTTGGCGGGGTTGTATGAAGTGCTGGAGTCGGTCGAACAGGAGTAGACTGCCAACGAGGCTGAGGCGTCTGAGGGGTTTGAGTTGCAGGGTACTGAGATGGTTGAGACGCCGAAATCCAAGTAACGTCTCGGGCACGAGATGCATGACTTGCCCTAGAGTATCGGTCTCTGGGTAATGAGTCTGTACCAAGGAAATCCCGAGGACTACTGACAGGGCGCGGGAAGCTTGTATCAATGCGAATATCGCGAGCTAGGCCATAGTCACGGTCGTAGTCAGACATTTGACTAGAAAGTGGCGTATATAACGAAGATGGCTGGAGTGGATTGTGAAGGGGCGCACAGAAGGCGACATGGGTCCTTATATATGGCCGGCGCAGAACGCAGCTCTGAGTGAGCGTCACAGTGTGACACGAGGCTCCGGCGAGATCTGAGATTAATCACCCCTTGCCGTTCAGAGCACTGAAATGCATGCTCTAGTCTTGCCGTATATCACAGCCCGAACATGCATCTGTCGCATGGTATTATGCTGCAAGAGGAGAAATCGCGACTGGCGTGGTCAGAAGACAATATCACTCCTGCAGCTCGCTATCTGTCTCCAAAGGATTTCAAGTTGCTTTATATTCTTGATTGAGGCTAATGGACAGTGAAGACAGGTGACGAGAAGGCAGAGACACGCTGCGGTGGCAGCGGTGCATCCTAATCTCCCACGAATAGTACTAGTTGATGGAAAGAAGGTCGACAGCAATGAATCGCCCTGATTCTGCGCATTCCTGTATGGCATTTCTGCGAATGCTCGAGGGCAGTTACAAAATTCAAGCTGCCCGCATGGGACGAGATGCCACGTCGGATGCCACAAGCTTGCAATTATCCCACCTACTAAGTGTCAGTCATCATCATCATCAATGGTTCCTTTCAACTCAACTTGCCTGTGACAATCTCGCGGAGATGGAGGTCGGCAACTTGCTTGTGGAAAGTCCATAGTAGAGATGCTGTCCATTTGTGGTGATCTAGGAAGACCTGATGACACCAAGCTGACAGGACAACACCACCCTTTGAGACACATTATTTGGACGGACTCGGACTATGGTATATATGTCGGATATACAGTAGAAATATGTTTTCAACTCAATTTCAACTTGAAGTTTCTGATATTTTCCCACAGTATCATACAGTTTGAAAAATTTCAAAGCAATTGTCAAAGCCTCGACTCGATCGCCGAATTCTGGTGTATCCCATTATTATCATATGTAGTATAGAAGGAACGACTCCTCCAACTATTCTCGTTCGTATATAATTTGCTTACTGGTGCGTCATAGTGATTGGTCGAGAATAAGAGAACTATGCGTTGTCAATAGACAAACCCCTGGTAAGATACACCGGTTCATCACGTGACCCAGCGTGACATTTGCTGACATTGCCTCTAACTCGTCATATAAGAAGTTTGATTGAGATATGTTCCATGATTCTGTGCACCAAGTCTGTAGCAAGATGCCCATGTAATTGTTACATTGTAATTCGACAAATTGAGTGACGAGTAGGCATTACAGTGATACATCAGTCACACATCAGTCATGATGGTGCATTGACTATAAAAATGCCTACTCCTCCTTCAATCATCCAGAAGTAAAAATTCTGAGTAGACTATCATTATTATCTAGTACATACTCACAGAATCATGGAACAGATTTCAGTTAAACTTCTTGTACAACGAGTTAGAGGCAAATTCAGCGAATGTCACGTTAGATCACGTGATGAACGAATGACCCTATATGAGATATCCGCTTGGTTCCACTCTCCGCCCAAGAGACTTTTTCGATAAGCTCAGTCATTTATCTTCTATTTTCAACGCGGACAATTCCTTGGCATGGCTGTGGGCGAGCGGGGTTCGACTCCCAGTCTAAGAGACTTTTTTTTGATCAGCTCATCCAATTGATTCTGTGTATCAAGCTATCACACATCCATGTCTACCTTGACAGCTCTCAGATGGTATATCGGATGAATGCAACTGCCTGTCATGCTTGAAACATGGCTGCGGGGCAAGCGCGGTTCGACTCCGTGTTGAAGGACTTTTGATGATAAGCTCAGCCAATGGTTTTTTTGCATTGAATCATCACACTTTCATTTTCAACATTCACAGCTCTCTGGTAGTATATCAGATTAAGTACACCCGCATGTACATGGAACAGCATAACAGCGAGAAATCAAGAGCACAAGTCCAATAACGTAGATGGCTGAATAGATCGGCGACAAAATGTCATATGATAGTCGAGACATAACCGATGAACGAAACCGAAGTTGGCTTGTGAGATAGTGTGATCACTATGATGGTTGAGTTGCACGAAATAAACATTAGTCATGATGCTCGTGGGGTGAATATGATGCACGCGAGGATAGATAACGTAGGTGTCCGTGAAACGGATATGCGTTTTGAGTGAGTGGGTAGCCATGATGATGGAGAAATTCCAAAGAGAAAAGGCAGGAGACTGTTGTCCGCCATATCAGTGTTCATCCTCCTCGCCGCCGCCACCTGCTGCTTGCCGCTCCCGTTCCGCCCGATTCCTTGCACGAATGGCTGGTAGCTCCTCTGCCAGAGATACCTGCTCGCCTTCTTCCCACCGCCCCGGAGCCCACTCTCGCACCAGGACACTCACCTTTAGATGGATCGTTAAACACGTAGTTCATTAGCACGCACCTTCATGGATCGCTTGCCAACATACTTCTCGTAAAACGGTTCGCGGTGAATGAGTTTGGGAATGTAGTTCAATATCAAGTTGGCAGTAGGGAGCTTTCCGTGCACGATGACTAGTGGGCAAGATTGGCGGACTGGAATCAGATAATGTTAGCAACATGATCAAAGCTTCACCCGTCATCCATTTATCAAAATGAGGCGCGACAATCAGACGGCCGCAGCAGCCGCCAGCGGCTAACGAAGGTGGTGTGGCCAGTTAACGCCACTCCAATACCCAGTTCTAGTAGATACTTCCCTATGGTCCTCGATTTCATATCGTAATCATCTGCCTTGCTGATACGCCGCAGAAGATGCATTGGATTGGGAAGCTCGAGTTCCCGTCTATAGTTTTCAGGACGTAACGCTCCGCGAGTGGAATCTCAGATTCGATGTACGAGGAATCCGGGCAATGAAGGAAGTGCGAAACGGAAGTGTGACAATGACACATGATACCAACAAGCTGTAATTTTGCGAGGGAGACGACGACTCGGGCAGACAAGAATTGGCCGATTATTATGTTCACACGAAGGAATGGCGTCGGGACTCGGAAGCAATCGAAAACAGGATGATAATTTGAAAAAAATAAATTGAGCTTATGTATCACAGTCGATTCCTTGTTGCTTGCCTGCAGCCATGTGACAGGCACTTATCCGTAACCACCATGGGGGAGTTGTCAATGTTGAATAAATATGTGATACTTTGATGCAAAGAACAAATTGGATGGCTGATCAACAAAAAGCTCTTAAGCAGGGAGTCGAACCCACTCTCCCGCCACCATGTTTCGGGCGTGACGGGCGGGTGTTCTTGAGATTCAATATTGGCTGGGCGGAGAAAGAGAATCCCGACTCTTGGGAATTACTCACTGGCATTATGTAATACTACACAATGCAAAACAGTTGAAAACAAGGCCGCCTAATCCTGCGCATCTTGCACTCATGCACTCATGTCAATGGCGCACCTGAGCTTCTGCACATTCCCGACATACGACAATGGTGCGAACTATATTTTATTTATATCCCCCAAGGTTGATGCACAATGCCACCATCTCTTCGAGGCTCTTGCCGTCAGCCTGCAACGTCTTAGCACACCATGTCTGATACTATCATATGTCGAAGTGCTGTCGAGATTCAACGTCAGTATATACAAGAGGCAGGTCACAGTCTCCATGGTATGAGTACAGCGTCCACTCCCAAAAAGGTTCAGCCAAGGTTGCACGACAGTGAGAATGTTTCGCCAACGAACGCAGTCGCCTCATGGTTTCCAAGAATTGCTGCAGAATTCAGGTGTGATGTTTTATGGTTTAGCGACGAGCCCTGTCTATATAATGATGTTTTGGTGACGGTGGCCAGCTACTAGCCCACCCTCGTACCACTCCCCAGCATTAATTCACCATGGGTAGCGGCATCCCACAGGATACCGCAGCTATCATGTCAGTAGCACTAGAAGGCATATTGTATGGCGAGTACCCCAAATAGGTTCATCCGTCCAGATGTCTAATAATGTTGAGTTCTTCAGGCTTTTCAGTGCTCTTGTTTATATGTACTATGTGGGCATTGACCATCAGGCGTCGCATGCGGGACGTCAATCGCCTAATCGCTTTGGTGGCCATCTTGCTGTTGTTACTGAGTACGGCGGTTAGCTTTTCGCCTTTCACACCCGATATCAACTGCTGAAGTCTCCCAAGCACATGATCATAGATGTCATCCGTGTCGAAGATGGACTGGTGAGGTATCGCGATACGTTCCCAGGAGGGCCATCGGCGTTCTTCGCAGATGTTACCCAAGTAACATATGTAACCAAGGATTTGATATTCATCCTGCAGACTCTACTTGGCGATGTCGTTCTGGTGCATTCAATTTTGGTCCGTTAGCTTGCCGCCTTGGCTGATATAGATATACTTCCTGCCAAAAGATCTATCGCTGTTATGTCGTGTGGCGGTCTCTATGGGTTATCGTCATTCCAAGCATGCTGTGGTGCAGTAGCGCAGGTGGGGTCTCAATAATGCTCAAGAAGTCGTTGCTCTGACCTTGCCTTGAAGTGACTGGATTTTTGGGAATCTACAGCGCTTCGCAAGCGACTAGCAACGTCGGAAGTATTTTCGCACAGACCACTGCACAGTGGGTCATGGCATTTTTTGCCTTGTCAGTTTCAACCAATCTGATGGGTTCAGGTAAGCGCCATTCTGCATGAGCGGGATGTCGGGGCCGCATATTAACCTGAGAAATATCCAGGATTACTAGCATATCGCATCTGGATGTTCGAACGCACTGCTTGCACGCTCCGCTCTATAAGGGGCCCTTCTGTGTTGCGCGTACTTGTGGATGCCGCTGCTTTGTACTCCCTGGCATTCTTTGCAACACTGGTCTGTTTCTCACTCTCAAACAACGGAGAAGTTGTTTTGCTATACTTGGTGATACCGCCGCCGTTAATATCATCGAGCATTACTGAACTTCGGTCAACTAGCTCCCTCCGCTCGTTTCGATTGCCTTCTACATGGTGCTTATTCGCGTCGCAATGCGTAAAAAAAATCATAGTTACCTGTCGACTATCCGAGGGACAACCAGTCAGACGGAACCGGGAAATTTACCGCGGTATTCTATCCCTTTGCAAGTCCGCTTATCCCAATTTACGAACAAAGATGGTAGCTCGGAACTAAGGGATCAGGACAGACCGTTCACATGCAAGGCGTCTGTAAAAGAGACATCTTACGACATTCATTACTTTTTTTTCCGGTTTTCTTCCGAGTTATTGTAAATCATATCATAATGACCCACGTAGGCAATATCATTGAATGGACATACTCATGCCTACGTACACTCTGGGAATCAGGCAGGGTTGCGCATGGCCAGGTTGGGCTTTCATGAGCGCAACCTTAAAATCAGTGCAATGGTCATCACCTAGACGAGGTTTCAAATATTCTGTGACGATCTAGCTACATACTTTTGTTACCTGAGCTATTATAAATTCTACTATCTGAAACAAATCTCAAGATGTGCCATCAGTGTATTAGTATAGTATAGCGGCATAAAACCAAATGGGAAGTAGCGGATACTTTAACAATTGACGACGGCCTGAAATTTGCGCGCACATCGCAAGGGCTTCGGTCAGAACTTGGTTGAGTCACAAAGAAGCATATGTCGAGAATCGGCCCACTGACAGTGAGAATCACTACCAGTGCTGCCAGCAGTGATGAATCTGATGACGGGAAATGATGTGCGTCCATCCAGATTAGTCTACTCTTGGTGACCAGCTTGGCTCACTACCGCGGACAGGACCCAGGTCGAAGATCTTGTGGTTTGCTTTTTTTTTTTGCGTCACGTACTTAGTAAGCACTTGAGTATCTATGTAATTTGGGGGGAGAAAAGGTCTCGGTTATATTGATTCCTGAATCACTGATCCTTGCATTGCACAACCTTTCCCTTGAAAGAAGAACGAAAGAAAGCACGTTCAACCTCTGCGAACTGCATCACTCCTCACGTCTTTGCGCGCAATATCAAACACACCGCAGCGCTGCCAGCTAGTAATGCTGCCAGTAGTGAATATATTCGCCAAGTGATTGGTCGTTACACAGCACTACGCCCAAGAGGATCGAATGATGGTGATGAGCTCCGAAGTAAAAGATGTTTGATTCAGGACCAAGAGGTACCCTCGTAAACCGGACCTAGTCAGGTAAATGCCAACCGATTATTCGAGAAGCGGAACCAAGGTGTGTCCGACTTCTGAAACTCAGCGTGTAGGCCTTACCGTTCCCGATGCGGCTCAAAGCTCTGCCTTCTGCTTCGTTGCCTTGACAGATGCATGTTTGGTCAGGAAGCTTCTCAACTTAACTGTGATGTCCCTGGGTTGAGGTTGATCGTGGCATCAAAATTAGATTTGACGCGTCTAATCGGGTCCAATCGGTCGCAGAGTGTCTCCGGTGATGGTCAGTATCTCGGATTAATCCCTTACCAGCATCAAGGGATCAGGTGTGCTTGTCCTCTGGGTGTTATACCGTACTACCAGCTGGTGCAAAGGCCCAAAGAGATGACAGGTCATTGTAACCCCTGTCCGAGTTGGGATGTCAATGGTTACTGATGCGTAATGCACGTCACAAAGGTCTTGACACATTTTTCAACAATTGTACATCCTGAGATAGTTTGAGTAGCTAAGCCTAGGACCACATCCGCGATGGAGGTCATCTTTCAAATATATCTCAACTCCTAAGACGCAGATTCTTCTTCTGCATTCTCGAGTGCATTAGTAAAAGTGGCAATGAAAGAGCGCCGAACACACACTTCTCAGGTGCTTACGCAGTACAGAATGAGCTGGAATCGAGCTTTGATAACGTGATTGATGCATGATTGGCGGTGTTGTCCGGGAAATCATCGAGGTGGGTATGCTTTGTGTGTTGCAATAAGACCTGAACACCCCTGCCAGGGGTTGATACAGAATTATTCTGCTGGTTATTATGGGATGTGATGTTCCATCCGTTCCGTGTGGAACCGCCTTCATGCTCAGTATTATAGGAATCTCCATGAGAAACACCAAGGCCAACACGGACGATAACAGAAGAAAACTGGAGGAAGTACGTAAGAAAGAGGGGAGGAATGGGGGGAGATAGGCGTACCACAATGCCCTGTATCAGGATAGGTTGAACAGTCTGGAGAATCATAAGACTTTGAACTCAGGACTCACGATGATCGGGTACATCTGTATTACTATCAGATCAGTTCCCAGAGCCAAATATTTCTGAGCTTACAAAATTCAAGACAATGAACACGGCTGGCGACCCAGAAGCAAATGTTGTAATCATGACGATAAGCGAGGCTGAGTAGAGAGAACCTATTGGTGCATGAAATAATGCGCATAACAAAGATATCGATAGAGTACTTACACGATTCAACTACGATCGTTACAGCACGAGAAAGCTGGTCCGTTCCGGCTGCCTTGAAGGGTGCAATCTCTTTCTGGATCGCTAAAATCTTGTAGGCAATCAGAGCTGCGGTGCCCATTCAGTCGGGGCTCGAGAGTAGAGTAACATACACACACATGTGCATATCACATTCAGGGCAAGAGTAATCAAATAGAATACTTTTACGCGGACAGAGAGGACACTGGCGTAAACATTGTCACCTGGACTGACGAGGGTCAGGGTGTATACCCAAAGAATACTGGCAGCTATATTATGCTTCAGTCCCAGCAGCAAGATGACAGGGGAAGGCAAACCAATGTCGGCGAGGAACAAGAGGAAAGGTAAAGTGGTGATGAAATAATTCCTGTCCCATACAATGTGCAAGCGGTATAACTGCGGAGATTACTGAGATTCGGATGATGAAGCGCTTAGGAGAAACGTACAATGAATGCGTCGGACACCAGTGTGACAGCGACATAAAGAACACTCTTGAGAACATCTGTCCAATTGCCGTATTCGCTATAGTATATGAATGGATAATTCGGCTCTGCCATGTGTGACGCGAAAGCCTGTACATTCCGCAGGATGTCAATACCAAGATGCTAGCGAGGTACCCGTAAGAAACGAGAATGATAGAAGTCGAGGAGGATCGTACTGCCGTGGTGAGAATGAACAGCGAAACCGCAGTCCCAAATAAATGGTTACTTGGTCGAGAACGTCTCTTCCTTAGCACAGACATGCATTCCTTGAATACCATCACATATAAACCTAGGTAAAGTTGGGGTCAGTGTGGAATATAATAAGGGATAGGTGACAAAACCATGTGCCAATGACTCCAGAAACACGCCGAGGAGCTGAGCCATCGGGATTGTCAGTGCCATGGTAGCTCAGTCGTCTACTAGTGGACAAGACGAAGACGCGTACAATGTTTGCTATCATCTAATATGCGATCCCATGCCTGTGAAACGTACCCGGATGACCACACAAGCCCCGCATCAACCTTTGAGTGGATAACGGTTTGACACGCTCGCCAAGTGACTGTGGTGGAGTCAAGATTGCGAGCAGATCTGCCCATAGGCTACCTGATTCAGTAAGACCGCCGGGTACCTTAGACAAAGAGTGATCTGCTAATTTTTATTGGAGCACCTCTAAGCACCTGCCAGCGAATCAGAGGTCAGAAGAGAGGAACCAATTGGCAATCGGATTATCGAGGACGCTCATCGAATCTGCAAGTTTTTCATTTTCCAATCACAATTCCTTATGTGCTTTTAGGCACATACGGGCGCCATTCTGCCAGCGGAAACGCAGTCAGGCTGAAGTGGCAGAATAATTTAATGATTCTGCTACTCTTGGCAAATGTATTACGTGCTGCAAAGATGAAAGATTAGTATTACATATGACAGGGTATTCAAAATAATCAGTAGGACACACCGTTAGGCAACATGATAACATTCCAATAAGCAGTTCTTCCTCAACGTGCACCGTGCTCCAACCCCACACTCCCATAGGCATTTAAGAGACCGAATACGGCCGTTCCTTTTCTTTATTATACGAAACTGGCCGTTTCCTTATGTAGAACTCAAAAATTTCCATCAACACGCATTTACTCCACTCCAGCCTGCTTCGTCGAAATCTTTGCTTCTGCAGTTGCATCGATCTCCTGTGAGTGATACAGATTCCAGACTTGTGAGATGGTCGTCATGGCAGTGTGTTTTTGAGGGATACATTGTATGTAACGTAAGTGCAGCAATTCGGCTTCCAGCCCGGGAGCTCTCGGGGGTCGGCGGTGTTACACAGGTGGTAAGTAATCGCTTGCTCATCACTTACATAGATCTCAGGTACTCCAATAACATGCACAGGAGCACTGGCTACAAGGCTTCAAATCTTTACATGGTACTTAAGGAAGGGCATTTCAGAAACATCGAACTTCAATGGGGACAATTTTATAATTCATGCTGGTGTCCACCTGCCACATGGAACCTCGCAAAATGAAAATGAAAGGAGGAGAGAATCCGGTGACCCAGTGATTATGAGCCGATCGCTCTAATGCATAATCATAACTCTACAGGTCGTGAGTCTTGAACGTGGTGACACGTGATGAGTGACGGGTTGATTGGAGAGTATGGCTGTGTGATATGATCTTAGAGCTTAGAAGATTCAACGTTGAGGGATTAGGAAGGATTATTCTATGCAGTACTTTATACTACTTGTCCTTACTGATCACGTGTGTCATATAACTTCTCCATTCTTCACACCTGCGGTCCAAAATTCGATCGGACAGGTCACTGTGGCTCATGAAAAACGAGTCGAGTAGCTCGTACGCGCAAAAATCGGTTCGACTCTGGAAAGTTGCTGAAATGTTTATGTACTGCACATTACTACAAATGACCTGTAAACAGGTATGCTAGCAATTAATATTGCTAGATGGTCCAAGGCCATAGCACCACCGATTGGGCTACATAACATCTAACCAGTACACCTCTGTAGAAAGCCATTGTTGCACTGCATTCACAGAATCCACTTGCCTTATTACATCTTCGAATCAAGGGTATTCCCCACACCAAAGTCGGTGGCGACGTTATTTGGTCGTGGATTTGTTAAAGACAAGGAGAATAAACCTGCGGCGCATATACTTTGTCAAGTGTGATTTGTGATGTCGCGCCGATCTTTGAGGTGTGCCAATGTTGTACGTCGGCGTCGCTAGAATCACTACAAAGACCTCGAATCGACGTAGTAATCGTGAGAGCAGCCGAAGATCCTCCCGTGAAAGCCGGGCGTACACCAGAATGGGTCGATTATATACTTGATGATTGCCAATTGCAAGTCCCACAATCCAATCGAGAAAATCGCTCGTAGATTTCACAGCTTCTGATTTGCAGCCGTTTCGGAGAGCGCCAATCCGAATAAATTGTGGACTCCATGAAAGTACGGATCATGTTACAAGACCCACTATTTTTCAGCACCACGAGGTCTTATCTAGAACAAGGATAAAAGGAAGTGCGAGTCGCCCGCCCGCCCCTGTGAGTTGGCGTGTTCCAGGCTCACATCCTTCATGGACAAACTGGCACAACACAACTTGCATGAGGGCGATGGCTGAAAAGTGAACCTGCAGTTAGCGATGGACCACTCGGCACCGATATGCATAGGAGCATGCTCTGGCCAATATATGCGATCGAGCCAGTTTCCCGGCTTCATAATAAATATAGAGTGAGTCCAAAGCGTTCATTTCAAGCCCCGAAGCGCGATATCAGCCCTTGAAAGCTTTGATTGGCGATCTCTGTGGTGGGGATACCACAAAAAGGGACGGGATCTTCACCATATATAAGTGCCAACGCTAAAAGGTTAACACAGGTCAAGACACATGATAAAATCCTTGCACCTAAAAAAACAGGAAGTCAATCCAAGAAAGCAAGAAAGAAACTAACCGGGATCTTGGGCGCCCTGGATTCCTGTAAAGTATCACAATGGTAAGAATCATGGACATTACGCCGATATATATGTATTGCCTGAGAGCGTGATGTGATTGCCGTAGAGCTATCAATCAAATTCATAAATGTAGCAGGCGTGCAACCAGATCCTGACCTAATCTTTAAGGGTAGTAAAAATTCTGTCAGAGGTTTAAATAGTGAGATGCGCTTACTCTGCAGGACTCAATGAATCATCCATTCTGGTGCTATTGCCAATAGTGCTCCAGCCTTTCTTGAAAATTAAACTCTGTCATTGCGATACGGGAGTGTATGTTATTACCTCGACAATCGAGCGTTGGATCACCACAGCTTTCCGAGTCCGTCCGACTTGCTGATGGTACGACTCGTGCCGTGATGGTCGGCGACTGCTACAAATCTACGGCCGAAAGTTATCTGATGCACGGAGACTGGCAGCGTCCTGCTTGCCTTTACCCACGTTGGAATGCAATTTAACGAGATCATACGGCCAAGACTCCAAGAGCAAGGTGAAAGTTGCAGATCACCTGACCAATTCAGCATCTGGAACTTGATGTTGGTTGATAATACTTGATATACTCGAACAGAACAGCAGCAATGAGAATTTTCTGGCTTCTTCTCGAACTAGCAGGTATCGCCGAGGAAAAGCCGTTTTTTTAGCACCACGTTAGCTGCAAGCAAACGCGGGGACCCGGCTATTGAACGTACCCGAGGGCTGGGACATCGTTGAACAGAATGAAAGTCGGCGATTTTTGCACCCAACCCGATCACGAACTGCTATGACTTATGAAACACCGTAACGAGGAAATCGATACATATGCGAGCTGTGTGTTTAGGGAGAAGTTCAGAATATGTTAATAGGATGACTGAGAGCATTAGTCAAGGTTTAATGTTTGTTATTTACATGCTCGTCAAGCTCACACATCCCCCAATGCCTTCGCAGGAAAAGCACTGCTTCAAACTGCGTCTTCTAGCGCTAGCCTCCTTGGCTGCTCCGTCATCACCGTTATACGGAACCGGCTCACTGCTCTTGTCATGTAGGGATAGATGACGTTCTTGCCGACTCATATATAAACTACTGGAGCAAGGCATGATACCTGATGGATCTTAACTCGAAAAATCCCTCTCTCACTCTGCAATGACAACATCTGAGGCTTCAAATAGCCCACCAGGCCAACTACTTGCAGCCCTTCAACGCGGAAAAGCCTGCATCGCATGCAGACGTCGAAAAGTGGTATGTAGACGCACCCCAGATCAGTGGCGGCTGACTCACCCGGCTCGCTAGAAGTGCGATGGCGTCCGACCAATATGTGGTCAATGTATCCGTGGTCACAGGCCCGATGATTGTGAATATACGGATGGTCACGTTAAGTCCCGAACCCACATGCTGGAAGAAGACATCACCCGTCTCCGAGCTCGAGTGCAAGAACTCGAGCATCCCGAGCAAACTATTCCACCAGTTGCACTTCACAATCCATATTCCTTACCCGGAATCTCCCCAGGATCTCCTGCCCTATTCGATTTTCAGGATGTCTATCTACCCTCGTCGATATCATCCTCATCAAGTTCTGCAATTCAACATGAGCCTCCAATAGAGATTGTACTAGAATCGTGAGCTAGAGATCCTGTATTCTGCTTCTATATAGACCTTATTGCGTTGTTGAAAACAGTTTAAACAAAATAATTCCTTACGCGGACGAAATTGGCTTTTTCCTACATATACCGCGCGTGCGAGCCTCACTTGAGACCACCTCTGGTCGTGCTATCCCTCGTGCATTGCAAAACGCCCTAATTCTAGTATCTTTCCACCTTACCTCAGCGCAGCAGCAATATGCCTCCGAACTGATGCTACTATCGACATCTTTGCGGCAGCTAAATGATATCGTTCCTTTCTGCAGCGCAAGCACTCGTGATTTGCTGGATGTCATCCAAACGGAGGTTTTACTTACATTCCACCTATTCCGTGTCGGACGGACATCCGAGGCGCGATATCATCTGGGCGCGGCGGCTAGCCTTGCTCTAGCATTCCGACTTCATTCTTCTTCTCCCTCAGATGGAGCACACCATGTACCTGCAGATATGCAAACTATGTTGTTCGATATATTTCGGAACCCCCTTCCGCGCCCGGTAGACCAGATTGAGCGGACAGAAGCCATATATGCATTTTGGACCGTGTTTACTCACGACAAGTGCATGTCTGCCGTATTGGGAGTTCCGCATAATATCAGTGGGTCCGTTCGAATAACTATCCCTTGGCCTGGACGAATTCAGGATGACAACACTTGGGACCAAGATATCTTGTTTATGAATAGCCGACCAGGAGACAGGGCTCAGGCAGACACCATACAACAGTTCCTTGATGGCGTATCAAATGAGGAAGGAAATTCGAGTTCGTCGCTTGCCCTATATGCCAAAGCACTCGTACTTTTTGGCAAGGCAGACGATCTGGTTGAGAAATACGCGTCAGGTAGGTACTAAATTCGGTACGCAACCTCGTTCTTCTAACACCGTCGCTTCTTCAGATTCACGAGTCCAAGAAACAGAGTCATTCAGAGTGGAATTCGCACTGCTCGACATGCTCATTGAACGCTTGCAAGCATCTATCCCATCGAATTCTTTCGCTACATCATTGTCCGTGCAATCGGGTCTTACACTTCCGTCACCTCATACTGTTCCTCGGTTTCTAATCCATACCCAGTCTGTTCTGTCCCATGCTACCATTCGCTTACACAGTCCCTTCTGCGAATCTTATGCTCCATCGAATGCCAAATGCATAACCGCAGCCATGCGCATCGCGCATGCCCTACAAGGCATGGACCTCAATACACTACAGTTCGATCCCGTCGTCGTAAGTCGTCGTAAACTTTCGTGTATGTTTCCTGATACAGTTTGCTCATTCAGATAATATGGATCAACGCTTCTTTCGTCATTCATGCGGAAATCACACGCTTGCGTGCCCTAAACATCGATTGGGCGACTCAGTTTGCTGTCCCTCGTGAAGAGGAATTTATTCAGGCCTTAAAAATCATTTTGGACGTATTAAGAGACATGGTGAATCGTTGTCCTGTGCCTAGTGCGTGTTGGTTTTTTTGCCTAAGGTAAGATACGCAGCTAATCATGTTTGATAGTGCTTCGAAGTAAACTAGAAGCGGTACTACCCCTTCTTGCATATCTTGGTCCTCCTTAATAATAGCATACTAGAAGATATAATTCATTATAATCAGCACATCAATCATCAGCATATTCGAAATATTTCTCTGGCTCTTCATCCTACTACACATTATAGTTATAGCTTCATCTACGAGGTTTTGTAGCATACACACCCAAATCATGTAGCTACTGAGTGGGCGACTATGGATTAATGTAAACTGTACTTCAGACCTCACATGAAGTCTACGTACACGTCGGAGAGAGGCTCCCCCTTCTCAGAGCTTGTAGGTTGATCTTTGCTCCATCCTGTGCTGTTATCGTCACTGGACTTTTGCTTTTGCTGGGTGTGAAAGGGCTTGCGTTGCTATTCAGACTCCGCGTTGGCGAGGCCAGCGCTGGGCTTTGAGGGAGAGTTGACACTACGGTCTGCGAAGTTGCTGATGACAGGTCTTGCATAGCAAATATCGAACGTACTTGACCCTCATCCTCTGTATGCAATGTATGCATATATGGGACAAGCTCCTTCCACGAGTTCTCGTCGATGAGTACTTTTGTAGGATCGACCGTCCCGTCTTCGCGGTAGAATGTGGCGCACGTGACGCGCAAACCGTCGGGGAGCTGTAAGGAAGCTTTGAGAAGCCCAACCACAGTCTGCTCGAGTTGTATTAGAATTGCAGAGGCGATACATTGGAGCAGATGAATTGGATCGGAGTAGAACATGAAGCTCACCCTGAACGGTACGCGTGCAAGATGCTCCCTTCCGAAGGCCTTGATTATGGAACCCGTCGCACCAGAGTACTCGACCATAATAGGCGATGACCTCGGAAGGGAGGAAATCAGGCGCAAGGCCTCCACGCATTGTGCAAGACCTGCTGCTACATCGTTGGGTGACGATGCCAATTGAGCGAGTATCTTCTGTTGAGACTGGTTCATAGTCTATGTCCAGAGGTGACGTCCTATTTGCATCTAGTGAACCGTTAGAACGTACCGATGGTGAAGACTGCTAAATTGCAATTTTTTGAGGGGAAGGGAAGCCGGGTTGGAGGCGGATAACAGTCATTTTATCGGTACCAGTATATTAACCCTTGCCACACGTTGTAACCAATACGCAGGCTCGCATCAGTGCCTCGCCGCATTATCAGTCAACGAGGCTAGAGCTGATAGAAGCACAAACTCGTGCAATAAATTACCCGAAAGGTCAGCCAAAGGCGATGAACCTTGATGAATGATACGATGGCAACGTTGAGTGGAGCGATAACCTAAGATCCGGCGAAACGCCGACTGAATTTTAATGAACTTCAACAATGATCAACGTCCATGGCGTTAAATCTCCTCGACACAGCTGTGATGGTAAGCAGCGAGCTACAAAAGATATTCTCAGTGAAAATTCGAAAGGAAAGACATTGATTCACAGCCCACTGTAAAGTTTTTGACCTGAGATTTGTCGAGCACGACGAACCTAAAAAACATCATCATGTATACTGGGTAATTTTACTTCCCTACTATTTGTTTTCCAGTTGGTTGCGTGGAGGTTGCCAATTCGTGTATGCGGAAGGCCTGCATCGCGGACCCCGCTCTTGGCAAGCGACTTGCACTGTTCAAAATCGTCGACCCCAAATTCTAGTTCCCGCGATTTTTCGTTTCAATTAGGAAACTTCAGACTTGGTGAAATTTCGTCGTCAAACCTTGTATTCAACATATCTGCCCTATATCACTATGCCACAAATGACTATTCATATCAATAAGAAACACAGAAGCCCGCTTGATCATGACAGTGACCTCGATACCAGTGTCGAGGATGATATTCGGATGGAAGAAGATGGACAAGATCATGAAGAAGAGGACGACGACCACGAAACTGTTGAATTTCACAACTGCAATGAACTCGGAGAGCCAATGAAGATACCTGCCCCACCCCCACAATACTCAAAAAGCGAAAACGAGGCCGAAGGCCAAAACGCTCGAGTTCGCGGAAGATTGTTGTAAAGTGGACAGATATAAATTGATTGGTCTTCAGCATGTGCATAAACTCATCCAGGAAGTAGTTGGGATTCTGCCGGACGAGGCGAAATAGGCAACCAATATCCTCACAATCTAGAGTAGGTAGATGGCCTCGGAGAATTCTGCCGGGCTGGCGGTTGTCAACATCACCAAGTTTGACAGTTTCCCACTAGTTTCAAAATGCAAAACCAAGTTTGTCTAGAGAAGCTACAACACTCGAGGATATCACGAAGAAAATCACGTTGGTGCAGTCGGATTGCTGCAAGTTTGACTCATCTTGTGCTCGGGTGCGGTGCTCTGGGGTCTGGGGCTGCCCGATTCGGAGTTTCGCTGAGTCGGGGGTTTTCTAATTGAAGGAAGGGTCGCGGGATCTGCCGTTCGGTCAATGGACGGAGAATATATTCAAACCCACCTTCGTTCGCCGGAACGACGTCAGAATTATGTATAGCCGTGTTCCCTCCACTATGCCGTCCGCCGACCAAAGAACACGCCCGTGTTTCTCCGCGGTATAAGAGCCACAGACCTCGATATTACGGTATGACTCGCTGGCACCAACCCCGCCGATCAGTCTTACCCCCGACCTAGGACATGAAACACATCGTTCATTCTGATGAACCTACTTGAGATACATAGACGTCTCCCGTGTCTTGGCATCACAAGACCAGGTAAACGAAATGCAATCCCCCCCCCCCCCCACTTCCCTCAATCCTAACCCAAACAAAAAACCAGAAATCAGTCAACCCTCAAAAAATCTCCTATAGCCTTGAAATAATACTCCCTATCCTCGAAGAACGCGATATGACTCTTCGCGAACCTGACCCATTTGACTTTGGGTATCTTTTCGATGAAAGGAGCTACCACGTAGTCCTGGGCTCCCTCTTCGGGCCCGTTCGTGACGAGAGTTGGGCATGATATGCGGTCAAGACGGTCAATTACAGACCAAGTTCTCAATGACCCTGTCGTGTGGAACTGCGCGGGCCCCGACCTTAAAATCCCAGGAAATCAACCCAGCGCTCAGTCCGCGCCGGCATCTATTATGGCGGGGAGCACTTACATGGCATTTGACACGGTGGGATCCTCGTCCACGGAATCGAATGAAGCGACTAGCTCTTCAGGCCAGGGTACCGTCTGGCACGTATGCTTGTTCAAGAAAACCTGAATAGCTGCTTTATACTCCGTTGATTTAAAGTTGCCTTCTCTCTCATGCCTCAACACCATCTCCTTAAACTCCACCGGGAACCCTTCCAAATATCCCCGCATACTCTCCACCCATAGGGAGTTTGACGGAGGTGCGCTGCTTATGACGAGCCGATGAAGACCGAGAGGCTGACGCTGGGATACATAATCAGCAGCCAACATCCCTCCCCACGAATGTCCCAGCAGATCAAAATCACGCTCGACACCGAGCTGCACGAGGAGATTGTCGAGTTCGTCCATGAATAGTTCTGGAGTCCAGAACTCGGCGGGTTTGTGACGGAGATGGGTGGAGTTTCCGATGCCGAGCTGATCGTAGAAGATGACTGGGATTCCGTAGAGGGCGTGGATCTCGGTATGGGATATCATGTAGATGTGAGACATCCCTGGACCTCCGTGAAGCGTGACGAGCGGCCGTTTGCCTGACTTGAGGTCACCGACGACCTTGTACCAGGTTTGGTACGTCTCCTCGCCGACTCTGAATTCGACGGTGCCCGTGTTGTTATTCGACATTGATATTGGAGATGGTGGTGTTATCTAGAGTTGCAGAAGGTGAATACATGATTTTCTGGCGTTGTGTGTGAGGCTAAGCTCTGAGCACATGCATGACCTGCGCATGTGATGCAATAACATGGGAACAAATTCCATTTTCAAATCCCAAGCTCATCGACGATATCGTGACACAGCCGCACTTGGTTGCAACAAGGGATATCTATAACCGTCCAAAGTCTACATTTTATCCCTGTTCTCCATTCACTCTACAGTTAGAGCAGAAAAAGCGACAGACAAGTGACTAAGCAAACCTATCTTACCTTACGTTGTGCCATTTAAGTTACTTTCCGCCCAACACCCTACCTAGCGTGCACGATGTCCCCATGTATAATCAAGTAGAGACTCAACAACAGGCTGCTACTACATAGCGCTTATCACTGTCGCGCGGGAGATTCTTTTTTTACAGCTACTTATCGACGAGCTATATGGGCCACTAGACCTCCGAGTCCCTACTCCCATCTACTGCAACAACCAAGCCGCCATCGCCCTCGCATCATCATCAAACAAGTTCCAATCCCGCAGCAAGCATATCGTTCGCGCGCATGTCGAAAACGGCACATTCGAACTCAAGTATTGCCCGACAGAAGACAACGTCGCCGGCGCGTTTACGAAGACACTTCCTCGATCTCGTTTACAGTGAAGCTCCGCGTCTTGATGGGCCTGGATTCCACTCGTGGGGGAGTGTTGAACTCAGACGTTATATAAACATCTAGGTTCGAGCGTCACCCTTGCCAGACGCCACCGTCGAGTGTAGTATGAAGACTAACGGTTCCGACAATTTAGTATATACGAAATCATTCCATTCTTACACAGCACGGAAATTTTCCGCGACTATACCAACTTACTATAAAACACGAACCGAGCCGTTGAAACCTCTCAGTCCCTCTACCAGTGACTGAGATATACATTTATTTATTAGATTTTCTCCTCGTCGCGACTGTCTTGCCTCTATTCGCTAGACCTATGCCGGCTAGTTTAACTTTTGCAATTATCATTGTACGAATAGTTAAGCTATTCTAACCACTACCATATAGTGCTATCGACACGGGCCTATATGCAACCACTATCATATACTACCATTAGCACAACAAGCAGGGCGAACACTCATTTTCCTACACCTGTCGGCACTGAATCTAACGTATAAAGCTACTGACATCATTAATTAACATTAATATATTACACTACATGGGGCATATCTGTGCAACGGCATTTCTGCATATCAGGAGCCTCGGTTCTAAAATCGATAGTAGGGCCGTGACCTCTGACTCAGACTGATCTGCTTTGTATATAATGTATGTATGTACGGGGCGAGCTCCTTCCACGAATTCTCGTCGATGAGTACTTCTGTAGGATTGATTGTCCCGTCTTCGCAGTAGAATGTGGCGTGCATGACGCGCAAACCGTCGGTGAGCCGTAAGGAGGCTTTGAGAAGCTCAACCACGGTCTGCTCGAGTGTATCAGTATTGTCGGGGTTTGCAGAGGCGACACATTGGAACGGATGAATTGGACCGGAGTAAAAATGTGAGGCTCACCTCGAACGGTACACTTGCAAGATACTCCCTTCCGAAGGCCTTGATCACGGAACCGTTCACACCAGAGTGCTCGACCATAATAGGCGATTTCCTCGGAAGGGAGGAAATCGGGCGCAAGGCCTCCACGCACTTTGCAAGACCCACCGCCAAATCGTTGAGCGACGATGCCAATTGAGTGGGTATTTCCTGTTGAGACTGGTTCATAGTCTACTATGTCCAGAGGTGACGTCTTATTTGCATCCCGTGAACCATCAGAACGTACCGATGACGAAGACGGCTAAATTGCAATTGTTTGAGGGGAAAGGAGGATGGGTTGGAGGCAGATGACAGCCCTTTTAACCATACAGAGGAAAGGGCTGGACTTCGTCGGCAGAGACCTTGTTTACTCATGTCTATTGGTTTTGTGAGCATCGTACTAAATTTGTCTATTACTTCCACGGATGCATAACCTTATCCTTCAGCCACAATTACAAGCTGTGAGTGACCTTGTTGTAAACAAGGTAACTGCATATGTGATGCAAAAACATGGGAACAAATTCCATTTTCAAGTCATCGGCGATATCGTGATACAGCCGCAGGACTTTTCTCCTGTTCCCACATGCTCAGACATCCAGACTCCAGAGTTTGACACTCCATTCACTCTACAGTTAGAGCAGAAAGCGACAGACAAATGACTAAGCAGACCCATCGTACGTTACGTCGTGTATAAGTTACTTTCCGCCCAACACCCCTACCTGGCGTGCACGATATCCCCACGTATAATCAAGTAGAGACCCAACAACAGGGTGCTACGCTTCCAGGTATTTTACATCAAGTCGCTCAGCGCTGCCATCTCAGCTCCACCAGACTCCTTGATACCGATCTCCCAATCTGCAAACCGTAAGTGAGTACGGAAATCCTAACGGAAAAGAGAAGTGCTTACAACTGTAGATGATCGTGACAGCCATTAGAATACCCGTTCCACTTCCAATGGCACCCATGAGATCAGCCGCGACAGACAACAGACCTAGAATGGCGCCTCCGAAAGCTGCAGCAGTAGGGATGACACGCTTGAGTTCCTTGTACATCGAACCCTCACGATGACCAGCCATGACCATCTGCTGGTCCTTGAGCTGCTTGGCAATTTCACGTGGACCACTGCCAGACACCTCGATCCAGGTCTTGGAGAAGAGCGCACAGGCAGAAACGATGAATGCAATGTAGATGAATGTGTGAATGGGATCGAGAATCGCTTCTTTGAGAGTGTGAGGGGGTGACATGTAGTATGCGAGACCAGCTACAGCCCGGAGTTGAGGAGAGTCATCTAAAGGCTGCGACATATTCTTAGTTCCTGCTAAAGGGCAAGCTATAAGCAACTAACCTCCCAGACGCCAAGAATCTTGACCAAGATATTGGAGGGGAAGCGCGTTGCGAGCATTTGGGACACGATGAACACGTTCGATGTGAGTGCGCTTTGTAGCATGATGGGCATGTTGCTGGTGTAGAACAACTTGACGGGATAGCTGCCACGTTGGCCACGGAACTTGTTGCTTTTGACAGGGATTTCAATGCGGAAGCCTTGCATGTAGATGACAGCAGCAAAGACGACGACAGTCGCGAGGAGGTTCATGATGTTCGGGAGCCTGTCACGCCAGAATGCCTCGCGAAGCGCACGACCTTTGTCGTTCCACGTAAAAAGGAGGTGGAAGAGTGCGACGATGGCCCCTTCAAACTCAGGGCCACGACCGGTGTTGACAGTTGTAGGCGAAAATGCCTTCCAGATGATGGACTCACAAATGTTGGTGGCGATGAATAAGGAAATGCCTGACCCAAGACCGTAACCTTTTTGAAGAAGTTCATCAAGGAGAATAACGATAAGGGCAGCAGCAACGAGCTGGATGATGAGAAGGAGGCAAACACCGGCACCAAGATCACTCGGTTGCCCATAAAGACCTGTCAAGACATACACAGTAGCCTGACCGAGTGAAATGATCAAAGCGAATACTGAAGAAACACTGGTCAGTAAGGGTTGAAAGTGTAGCAGCTAGAAGTAAGACATACATTTCTGAGCACCGCTAAAAAGAGCCCGGTCTTCCTTCAAGCTAAAGTCGACCTCGATCAAATTTGCGCCGGCCAAGAGTTGCATGATCATGCCAGATGTGACAATAGGACTGATGCCAAGTTCCATGAGTGTTCCGCGGTTTGATGCAAGGATGACACGCATCCAGTAGAGAGGGTCAGAGGAATCTGAAGACATGATGCCATATAGCGGTACTTGAGAGCAGACCAAGAAAATGAGGAGGGTAACGGCTGTCCATAGTAGCTTTTGGTTGAAGGGAACCTGAAAGCGACGGAAACTGTTAAGTTTTGGATGTTATGAGCTAATAACACATACCTTGCGATCTGGTGAAGAGACCTCTGGCAGGAGTGGAAGAAATGGTCGGACGAGGTTCAGAAACCGGACTACAAGAAGTTATAATCAGCAGTAATCAAAAGTAAACTCTCAGTGGTTCACTTACAACCGCTCATGGTCAAGGAGCGAACGAGTGATGGAGGAGTGTTTGAACGAGTTGGATTTTGTGGGATTTGCAAGTACGTGGCATAACAAACAGTCACAAATAAATTAACAAGTCTATCACACGTTACCCTCAGGCTTGACGTGTAAGTAGGTCCCGAGTGTGATTCCTTGTCTGTCCGGAATCGAAATACACTGCATCCCATCCGTTCTAATTCTTCCAGCCATCGCCGGGTGGGCGCGCATCCATGAGTTCGTGTGGCCAAAGTGTTGGTTCTATCAACGACGCAATCCCCAATTTCGTTGTTGCAACCGCAAGTTCCCTGGTGGATGATGTATCTTGTTTAATCTTCGAGACGAAGCGCAATCATGGATCGATTGACGGCACATACAGCGTTATATTCGTACTGTATTCATATGGATAGTTGTCAGTGCTGGAGAGAGTGCATCATACGGGCGCAGCTTCTGAAATGCCATCCGATGTCATATTCTCATTGAATCGAATCACACGTACCTACCAGCATGTTCTAGCTGGACTGTTTTCTACTGCAACCAGCATATACAACAAACAAGTTTAAAACTATCAACGACTGTCAAGGTCGACATCTCACTCTCCGAAATCGATTTTCACACCCACTCATTTGCGTGTCGATTTCTCAAAGATATTCATCAGGCGTGCGGTGGCCTGGGGCTCTGTGGACTCGTGATC
The DNA here is from genome assembly GCA_930272055.1 of Rhizopogon roseolus. Lineage (NCBI taxonomy): Eukaryota > Fungi > Basidiomycota > Agaricomycetes > Boletales > Rhizopogonaceae > Rhizopogon > Rhizopogon roseolus. Next base: position 68,109 of record CAKNEV010000077.1, read on the forward strand.
TCCTCCGGTGATCAGCTGCTCCTATGTCCACTTATCGGCCATCTCAAGTTGTCAAACTCAATTATACACGGCGCACTCCAGAGTTCGAAATAGTCAGGACATAAAAACTCGCTTCCCTTCAAGCAATGAAGAAAGAGAGGCTGTCAACATTGTCTACTAGGTGTCTGCATTGCCAAATTATGACCTTGTTTCGCCGCTGGATGGGAGGGGACCTAGAATTTACTGCGACAGTATTCCGGATTCAACCGCCTTCAACATTGTACGTCTCCTGTGCTCGCATAACATTGATATTAAATCAACTACGCATATTCTCATCAAATACTTCATCGGTTTTCAGCTACAACATGGTCGTTACAATAGCGACAATTGTTTACCTCTATCAGCCATAGACATGTCAGGGGTAGTACTTGCGCCTTAGACCATGCATTTCAATTTGGTCTTGTTCCGAGTATGTCCTGCTCTGGCGGTCACACAGAGCCTTGTACCTTCTATATCCAATGGAAGTAAACAGGTGAGAGTGAAGCCTGCGGCTTGTCGCCTTTGCATTCCGCTCATCGCACATGCAGCCTTCCGAGTCGAAGGATTCCCATATGCAGACCGAATCGACCCTTCTGTATTATTGCACGCGTCCGGGCCATCCTTTACACCGTGAGCCATTCAATATTCCCATTTCATGGTATGCTGATGGTCTGTTCAACATGCACATTTGTCAGTTTGCGATCTTAGCATCGATGGTCTTCCTTATGTTTGAGTGGACCTTTCCATTAATATTATACGTTTAGATGGATATCTAATTTCACTGGCGCGTGAGTTACTTGTGCTGAAAAATTCCTTTTGATGAAATCAGATCATTTCTGATCGCGCTGATCATGCACAAAATATCATGCGACATATCGCTTGCACACGGTTGGGTCACATGTTGGTGAAGAACCAGATGATTCCAGATCACTGGCCAACGATATCTTTTAGTTAAAATGCTGACCGGCGAGGCAGCTCCGAGATGTCCAGGAAAAGCATGTATAATGATTACCAATCGTCCACCACCGGAACATAACATGCCGATACTCGTTCCACCGCAACCACAACGTTCTCAATCGTCTGTCAAGCACGATACCCGACCCCTTTTAGTACCTACCATTTCAATTTCAATCCTTTCTTTCATCACTAGTTTCCATTCGTAACGCCGCCGCCTTCTACCTGCCAACAAATCGTCTCTCGTTACTCTGTCAAATACGACGCCACTCTCTTCATCTTCAGATACCATTCTTACCGATCGTAAACAAGCCACTTGACTTTTAGCTATACCCGGACGACCCTTACCCCTCGCAGTATAAGTAGCGTATGTATAGTCCTTATTAACATCGAATGATCATTAGATCCCCCATTGCACTTCCGACAAGCAAAGATGTCCAGGAAAAGCATGTTGGGCTTCACAGCATACACTTTGCGCAGTCTACCGCACCACTTCGAGACTGCTTGGCTTTTCACGAGATCCGATTTCAAGACAATAATCTTTCCAGTGGTATTTGCCTCAGGACACTATCAGTGCATGATGCTGACTTGTCGTAGATGGTATTTGCAATTGTTTCATCTCCTCATCAAAACCCGCTAGCCCTGCCTTGCTCTCTGTGCTGGCTCTGGTCCCACCTTCTCCAAATCAACCTCGCTAACCAATCATACTCTGTGGATGAAGACAACTTAAATAAGCCCTGGCGTCCTGTGCCATCTGGGCGCATTAGCGTCAAGCATTGCCACGCATGGCGTTGGGCAGTGGTGGTTTTCTGCTTGGGTCTCTCATCCCTTTTCGGCTTCAACGTGTTCATAACTAGTGCGGTGTTCGCGGTGCTCGTGATCCTGCACGACGATTTTCGTCTCAGTGCCCATCCTTTTTTTAAGCCCTTGTGCAACGTAGGAGGTTATGCGAGTTTTGAACTCGGTGCTACGTTGATTCTTTGTAGGGCGTTCTTCCTCAGAGGGAATAGTTCGCTAACAAAATTTCTAATTTAGCGGGGGAATATTCCCTTGATGAAACGAGTAGATCAGCGCTTTTATGCAGTGCGCTTGTCGTATTTATGACGATTCATGCTCAGGACTTCGCGGACGTCGATGGCGACCGCAAGATAGGGCGACGAACTCTGCCGATGGTGGCTCCCGAAGGATCCCGTGTTTATATGTTTGCAGTACTTCCGCTACTTTCTCTTGTTCTTGGCTCCATTTGGAGTCTCGGCCCTTTCTGCAGCGTTTTCTTCGTCGCTATAGGCTTTGTGGTAGGACGTCGCTACTTTCTCTTGCGCAGCGAAGTTTGTGACCAGGCAAGCTTTTTGTTGTATAATGCTCGTACCCTCCTTCTATACCCTCTGCACATGACTTAACGTTGTCGTTCTCAACAGATATGGCTCCTGGGTGTCCATCTCTTGCCAGCTAATGCACGGTTTCATGTGCTGGCATGGTAGAAACTTCGTTGCTTCATGACGGTTAGGATCAGTTAGATCTACAGAAATGCTCAGCCTGAGTTTCTTGTTTTCTTTTATTCTGACTCCTTTCTTTTCTCGAAGTCGCAATTTTGTTCCTTTGGATATGACGCGTGCAATGGTATACGTTTCTGAACCGAACATTTCCATCACTATATCTACATCATAACTCACATACAGAAGTCAACATATATTAGACAGATGGCCCAACTAAAACGCCCAGTGGAAATGGAAGACTGACGGGGGCCTTACGCCGTCGTCGGGGCATTTGGACATCTGAGTTACTAGTATGTGGTCATTTCACTCCTAGTTGAGCTTCCGTCATATAATGCATGCCCTCAAGTTTCTATGAAACTGGAAGAATATTATTGTCACCGATCCGATTGGATACCTGCATATGCACAACCGATGGACGGATGAAAGGGGTGATCTTGCACCATTACCAGCAGATCACTATGCCAATGAATCGAGATGTTGTTGAAGTTCATCTTTTCTGTGACCGGTTACCCTACGTGATTATAACTACAGGCAATTGTATCGCAGCTTGACTTTGATCAACGATATCATGACGCACCCCCGATCATTTTTAGTAACTTGATTCGATGGTCGCTCTCTTGTATCAGTCAGTGTGGCCCAGTGCGTGTCCAGCAGTTTACTTCAGGGTCGCGCCCTCCTTATAAGTTCATCCGATCAATGGGAATATCCTCATGGTTCGGAATCGCAAGGGTCGAGGATTGCCGCGTCGCCTGACGTACGCCTTCAGCCTCATCAGGCAGGCAGGCAGAACTTGCAACACGATCACTGCGCATCGCGGCAACAGGACGATGCGGCGATACGGCGTGATATACGACTGCGACCCTACCTCTAGGTCCTGACATCCTAGTGAATTCGGCAAAAGATAGGTAGTCATAATCATCCGCTACAATGCACCCTTTTACACGGTGAACTAAACGGATATTGCTAATTGGTACATACCTTAGAAATTGGTTATCATCGCTCACGTCACCCGCATGAAGGGTGATAGTTCCACCTGTTTCCCTGCGCAATTCAGGTGAATCGTTCAGCGCTGGTAACCACTATCGATTGTCAAGCCGAACGACGGATGTGACAAGAAATCCCACTAGCACTGTTGGTGAGGAAGGAAGCCCGATAACTTGACGAAGACGGAATGCGGATGTAGCTAGCGCGACATGAAAAGAGCAATGACCAGTAAAACAGCGCAAGCGAGAACAGGGCAAACAAGGACGAAGGGAAATCCGAATGAGATCGACAAGCCGGACATGAGCAGACGGTGATTGGGGTGTGTAGGGCACTGGGGCACAACGTAATAGCGGGAAATCAGGCGCACAGGTCCAAGGGCACAGATGGCTGAACAGATCGGCAAAAAAGTCATTTGATAATCATATATAAGATCAAGACATATCAACAAAAATCAACGGACAAAAACGAAGTTGTCTTGTGGGATGGTGTGATGATTGAGTTGTACAAAATGAACATTGGTTATGATGGTTTGTGTGGTGGATATGATGCACGTGGAGGTAGATGATGTAGGTGTCCGTGAAACAAATATGCATTTTGAGTGAGTGGGTAGTATGACGATGGAGATATTCGAAAGAGAAAAGGCGGGAGACCACGCCCGCTACCTGCCGCTCCCATTCCGACCGATTCCTTGCGTGAATGGCCGGTAGCTCCTCCGCCAGAGATACCTGTTCGCACCTTCTTCCCAGCGTCCAGAGCCCCCTCTCGCACCAGAATACTCACCTTTAGTCGTTAAACACGTAGTCCGTCAGCGCGCGTGCCAGCATACTTCTTGTAAAACAATTCGTGGCGAGAATGTAGTTCAACATCAGGTTGGCAGTGGGAATTAGGGGAGCTTTCCGCATACGCCGAGTAATGGGCAAGATTGGCGGACTGGAATCAGATAATGTTGTAAGATGAGGCGACACGCGTTCATCACGTGAATGGGATTACTAATCAGCTCGGAGACATCGCGGACCTTCGTATTCCTTTTGACTCACTGACGAGTCACCGTGTGATTCAAATAAGTCAGTCACTTCGCACTGAACCTACGCATAACTTGCACATTCAGCACACACACACACGCACAGTACGAAACATTCGTGAACCATGGCTAACAGATTCAATCAGAGGCGAGGCTTTGACAGCGGAAGGGGAGGACGGGGCAGCCCAGGCATTGACCGGGGACGCGGTTCGTCCTCACCTTCCGGCTTTCGTGGTAGCAGGGGCGGTGATCGCGGTGATCGAGTGTTTGGCCGAGGAGGTCATGGCCAGGGCTTCTCCTCCAGAGATCAAGGCGGGTCAGTGCCATGTTTTGGAACAGTTCCGGCTTCAAGTTCTAAACTATACCAATTTATGCAGAATTTTCCTTGAGAACCAACCGGCTCACATCGACACTCGACTCGCTGATGACTCCGATAAGGCGCTTATCACTCGTTTCCAGGATTCTCAGCTCGGAAATGACTCCGAGAGCATGCCCTTGCGTCCTGATTTTGGCACTATTGGGGAGCATATCAAACTTCGCACAAATTTCTTCCCTGTACACATTTCCGAAGGACCGCTATATGAATACGAGGTCGCGATCACCCCTGCGGCTGGAGCAGCTAGTCGTGCAGTCAAGCGTCGTATATTCCAGCTTGCAGAACAAACTACTGCTTGGCGGCGAGCTGGGATGAATGGCACTGTCGCGCATGACAGCAGTGCGAAGCTTATATCTGCTCATATTTTAAATCAGCCTCTTCCTATTAAAGTGTTCTACTATGAAGACGACCAAAATGGTCCTCCGGCGCAGGGTGGCAAAGAGTACACACTCGCAGTCACATTTGTCCGGGAAATCAATTCACAGGATCTAATGAGGTAATCAAGTTATTGCAAGGCTGGAACTAGTCACGACTCATTTTTATTCGGCAGTTACTTGAATGGGGATATCCAATATCGGAACTACAATACTCTTCCCATTATTTCTGCGTTGAACCTCATTCTCGCCGCGCATCCACTTCAGAACGGAATCAAGGTCGGCCAAGACCGATATTTCTTCCCCTCTGCTGCTGCTCCAGCGGACCTTGGCGGTGGGCTGGAGGCATGGAGGGGCTTTTATTCTTCCGTGCGCCCAGCCCATCGTCAACTGATGGTGAACGTCAATGTCTGCACCACGGCGTTCTATACTCCTGGAAAAAACCTCGCAAAGCAGATAATGCCCTTCTCCAACTCCCACCCACGAATGGAAACGTTCTGCAGAAACGTCAGGGTTAAAACTACTCATCTTGGCTCTCGAAAGACTGTCCGTGGTCTTGCCAGCCAGAACGCACGCCAATATCTCTTCCAGTGCGACGAATTTGGAGGACGAGTTTCTGTGGAACAGTATTTCTTCAAAAGTCAGTATGCTTTCACGCATTTCCACTCAATTGCTGACGCTATGTTGTCCGTAGAATATCAGATTCGTTTGGAGTACCCTGATTTGCCTCTGGTCGACGTCGGGGGATACAAGAATACCAAGAGCTATTTGCCAGCCGAAGTCTGCGAAATTCTTCCTGGTCAGCCTTTCCTTGGCGAGCTTACGGATGAGCACACTGCGACCATGATAAAAATCGCGTGCCAGCCGCCCAACGTGAATGGCAACGCTATCATGAACAATGGGCTGAAGGTGCTTGGGTTTGTAAATCCGGGTTCGACACTCACCGCGTTCGGCGTATCCATCGACCCTAACATGGCAGTTGTACCTGGCCGGATCCTTCCAAAGCCTAGACTCAAGTATGCCGGCAATGCATCGCCTAGCGTCGACGAGCGCGCCTCATGGAATCTGCAGAAAATTCGCTTTGCGGTGGGCGCACATCTGCAGAAATGGGCTGTCCTGCTCATCGGCGATGGTGCCAGAGAGGAGTTCGGTGGGACTCAAGACCCTGCCCTCCGTACTGTGATTGATGGCTTCATCGCCATGTGCAAGAAGAGTGGGATGGATGTAGAACAGCCCGCGATTGCAGCTGCTAACATCCCACTGGCAGCTAAAGGTGATCCATTTAGAAAGAGCGCTATCTCAACTATTCGTGAGACACTGCAGAAGCTGAAGCACGTGCCTTCTTTGGTGCTCGTGATACTCTCTAACGGCGACACGGCCATTTACGAGGGATTGAAGCAGCTATGCGATGTCGAACTTGGCATTGCCACGGTGTGCGTACAAGTGGGCAAGATTAGGAAGGAGAAAGGACAGCCTCAGTATTTCGCAAACGTGGCCTTGAAAGTGAACATGAAAATGGGCGGCATCAACCATAAACTTGAACCCGATGGAAACACACATCAGTGGCTCACAAGCGTGCCAACGATGGTAGTCGGAATGGATGTTACCCATCCTGGTCGTGGAAGCGCAGAAGGAACTCGTAAGTGCTACCTTCGCATTGTTAAGCCAGGTACTCATTCCTTTGATGAAGCCTCAATTGCCGCAGTCGTTGCAAGTGTGGACGCCGAATTCTCTCAATATCCTGCAAGTCTTGGAATCCAGAAGTCGCGGAAAGAGGTACATATCTACTTCAAGGTTGGCCTCGTTTTTCTTTTATTCAATAACGCCCCACATAGATGATTACGAACCTCAAGGACATGATGGTTGCACGACTTAGGCTTTACCAGAAACACAACGGGAAAACATTACCGCAACGTGTCCTGGTCTATCGTGATGGCGTTTCCGAGGTACTTTTCTTCTAGCGAAGTCGTACAAACTGCTCATACAAAATTCAGGGACAATTCAACATTGTCCGCGTGGAGGAACTTCCGGAGATTTTGAAAGCCTTCCATGTCTTTGATGAGCCGAAGAAGCCTTATCGGCCTAAACTGACTATTGTCATTTGTGGCAAGAGACATCATACCAGATTCTATCCTACCGAAAAGAAGGATGCTGCTCATGACGGCAACCCAAAGCCTGGAACGGTAGTTGATCGTGGCGTCACGGCGTTGTACGACTTTGATTTCTTCCTCCAAGGCGAGTGTTATATTGCGCTTTGAAGCCACGCTGTATATTTCATTTCGCTTACGAACATTTTTTTCGCAGCCCATGGCGTTTTGAAGGGCACGGCGAGGCCAACCCACTACTATGTCGTTCATAATGAAATTGGCTTCAACGCAGACGACCTTCAATGGCTTACGAATGCCCTGAGCTACATGTTCGCGCGCGCTACGAAGGGCGTGAGCTTGGTATCTCCGGCATATTATGCTGATATTGCGTGCGAGCGTGGGCGGTGCTACTTGAGGAAGTTGCTCAAGGGAGGTGGCCGGAGGGCTAGGGAAGAAGATGTGAAGCGGGAAGCAGAGGCACTCTGGGGTAGTGGTGTCTCTGATAAGTTGAAGGACACCATGTTTTATCTGTGATTGTTGTTGTTACAGTTGTGTCATGAGCTCGTTTTTATTCCTTTATTATGTATGTAACACTATTGTAGTATTTGAAGTATCCAGGCTATCGTAAATAAGCGGCATGGCGCCTGCGAGGGGATTATTGAGTAAAAGGATTGGTGCAGAGGTCAGGAGTGATGTACAGGAACGTGAGTCTTTTCCATCAAAATCAATTGCATGTGGAGAAAAGACCTGGGTAGTCACAGGGCATAATTTCATACTACATATTTACTTACAACGTGTATCTAAAGTCGGGCGCACGATCTCCCAAATCCCGTAATTCTTGGTCAGAGTATTGTACCTTCTCTCCTCGTTCCACTGCGAGGCGCTCTGTGGCATCGCGCTGTGCATTGATCCTCTTGTAAAGGAACACCAAAGTCGGCACAAATATGAACCCAAATCCGACAAACATAAGTGCCAATGCGTCTGTGAAACCAATTGTTCAACCAATGCGAACGCGGCAAGGTGATAAAGTTGAATTTACGCCCAAGAATAAACCGAGGTGAATCTTGCGACCTATAGATGATGGTTGCAATTACACCACCAAAGTTTCCGATGCCAATCTCGAGGGCCATGCCGACGCCTCTCTTGTACTGACCTGAAAGATTATTCCCAAGCCTTCATGACACATATCTAAGTTTTTGACCATAGCACGATTGTTGATGGCGTACCAAGAAACAACGCCAGGAACCGCCGCATAGTTACCGATGACAAGGAAAAAAGTGCCAAAGTACTTGAGACCATCAGGCGCGCTAGATATATTTATTACAAGGCCGATGAAAGACATCGTAAGGCCGGCAAAAATGAACGGGGATCGTATTTTCAGCTTGTCGGAGTAGTGGGCAAAAGCAAACAATGTGATGGCTACATGTAACAAGTTAGGGCATGAGTTCGCAGACGAGTATAAAAACTGACTTGCAGCGACATATGGCGGTATGGTGAGCAACTGGCTGATTGGCGTGGAATATCCAAAACTGAATACAATTGAGTAAATGAACCATGCCATGATCAGCTTGTGACGACAGACCTTTTGATGATCGTTCTGGCGCAGAGGCCTTTAACAACTTCTCTGAAGAAACAATGACTCACTTACGGGAGAAATAAGGTAATGCCGGTCACTAGTTAACCATGAGCCACATCAGCTTGAGGCATTTCTAAGCAAATAATATGCTTCGCTTACAAGGTACAGAGATGGACAAGTAAACGGGGACGTGAAACCAGATCTGATCGCTTGGTTTAGGCACTGAACACAACAAAACTTGTAATAACTCGCTTCTTACCTGCCAGTCCGCGAAAGCAGCCCTGACGTGCTTGACAGCGAACTTCTCTTCCTCGCCGACTGATGAAACATCATATTCTGAAGAAATATATAAAAATCATATCCATCCTGAATCCAACATGAACTTACTCTTCTTCCAGATAATGAAAGCACGCTCTTCCATGGTCAAGAATGTAGCAGTATCAGGAAAGTCTACCAAGACTGAGTGATCTTATATGTCAACCTGTGTGGATCAAATATGCGGTGTTTTCTCACTAAAGAGAGAAATGATAGCTGTAACTATCGTTAGCAGCCCTTCGAGCAGCTGAATGCAAGTTTGAGAAAAGTCATGTCTTTATTGGAGTACACTCACGAAGATCCAAGACCATCCTTCGAGTCCAGCAATACCATCCATGTGAGCGATTGCAAAGGCTAGTAGACCGGAGAAAGCGCCTATATTTCATTTCACCATGAAACTCTTAGTAACTTGACATGGAAACGGACCTGCAACTGCTGCAGCGCAAAAAAATAAGGCAACTGTCGGGACACCTCAGCATAACAAAACACCGTTGGCAGACTCGAAGGTGCTTACTTCGATATTGCAGCATATATCTCGGATACCACAAAGTAAGGCTGTAGATCCATCAGCAATAAGCTGTAGAAAATTCTTGAAACTGACTAGTAAACCACACCGGGAAACAAACCTGCTTCTGCAATGCCAAGGCAAACTCGTGCCCCAACAAATTGGGGGTAGCTGACATATAAGGTCGATCAATCAACTCTGGCGAAAAATCGCCTAATCTTACGTCTTCACAAAACTCATCGTTACCCTTGCGATAGACTCGCTCAGTAACTCCGGATCCAATTATGACAAGATGACGCACATAACTGCCCCCCAGATGAACTACTATCGCTCGTCAAATGAACCCAGCGGCCATAGCGCAGGACTTACGTTGATTCCTGGAATCCATCTACAAAAAATGACAAGTCACCCAGCACTCGCGGTGGTCGTGGATGCTCACCTGGATGGCCGAACCACTTTGAGGACGAGACTAGGGATGCAGTCAGGTGTATATGGTTAACGACAAAGCCTTAAACGAACTTAGCAGGTGGTTCACACAGGCAGTATGGCTTTGCGATTTGCTTGAGAACGCACTGACACCGTCATAACAACCATGCTCACTATGTAGAACATGATCTGCGTCCGGTCGTAAGATATAAATCTGCGAAAAACTAGACATAACCCACCAGTGCTACGTTATATTTGTCTCCAGTGAGATCCAGCTGGGTCATGAGTCCCTCCAATTTTGCATTTCCGATGTTAGCTGTTTGAAAAGTCAAGAAGAAAATGATCCAATAATCATGACCACTACATACCTCTATCAAGGAAAGCCAAAAGGTAAATTACACTGAGCATGGGCATCAACCGCATGTCAACCTTCCTCCACAGTTTCTTCTCCTGTTCTGGTGTCAGCAACGGCATGTTTTTGGGGTCCAGATATGAATATTCCAGGCGCCGCCCATCAAGTTGTTTGCCCTCAGTGCTGTTCAGAGTGAGGGCGTCGGCGGGAATAATGTTCGCACCGGCCATCAGTATCAACTGCAGAAGAAGGGAAGTCGTTTTCCTGATAGATCCGACTAGCAAGGCTTTAAAGCACTGAAGATTGTTCAATTATGAAAGTGTCTGGCACATTCACAATAGGAAAGACTTAATGATATGGATTACCGGCGCGCACCTGATTCTGTGCCTGTATCCGGAGTCCATGGGTTTGATTTTAGGCATACTACCTATCAGTTATCAGTTATCGATAATGAACATACGCAATCGCAAGTTGACATCAATGTGGTGTGTGTCATGTGGGCTTGGAAAAGAAGGGATTATTGTACAGAAGGAGAAGTTATTGCACAGATCTAGGGATATCATTCGGTGAGGATGCCATTTTGTCGGATCGACGGTTTTTCAGAGCTTTAGCTATTGGTGGCGACCTGCAACTTCGCAACGTTCTGATGAAAGGCCAACCAAGGATCAAATTCAAAACATTGCTATATCAAAGCCCATTTGAAAAGTCTGGGTCAGAATCTCGTCAAATAATAGGACTTGGAAGTTAGGACTACTTACAGTGGTTTCTTCTCAGAGTCATGGCAGTGTTCATGGTCATACGACGAGCTCAACACTGTATTATTGTGGCTGAAACCTTATTTCGTCTGTGGTACGTTACGCGTTTCTTACGGGTTCCCTATAACACCTGAGTTAGCATTACTTCGGAAGCACGCGCCTGAGACTGCGGAAATTCAATACATAGAAACGCAATTATCCTGCTATGCTATAGCTTCCACGGCAGGCCGGATAAACAATTTGAATTGTTTGCAAAACTAATGGGAATTGTTCAATTTCCGTTGCGCGCGTGGCCAAAAAGAAAATCACTGAAAAAATTGCGTCCCAGACGCAGGGACGAGTGCTAGCAATTGTTTGGACTCCTTTTACTTACGACCACATCTATATAATCCATGGTGGGAGAGAAAGGCCCAATGTGTAGATTTCCTGATGTCAGGAAGCTCTAAAACCGACAATCAAAATCTTTCCCCAGTAATCGCCAAAGTGACACAAACGACCTGTACATATGACAGCGACCAACAATTGGAGTTCCCCGAATCACCAGCACCACCCATCGACAATAATAAGCGATGGCTGATTGGCCAGCCGGAAAACCGGACATAATTTCATACCACATACGTATTTACTTACAATGTATATCTAAAGTCGGGCGCACGATCTCCCAAATCCCGTAATTCTTGGTCAGAGTATTGTACCTTCTCTCCTCGTTCCAATGCGAGGCGCTCAGTGGCATCGCGCTGTGCATTGATCCTCTTGTAACAGAACACCAAAGTCGGTAAAAATATGAACCCAAATCCGACAAACATAAGTGCCAACGCGTCTATGAAACCAATTGGTTAACCAATGCGAGTGCGGCGAGGTGATGAACTTGAATTTACGCCCAAGAATAAACCGAGGTGAATCTTGCGACCTATAGATGGCGGTTGCAATTACACCACCAAAGTTTGCGGCGCCAATGTCGAAGGCCATGCCGATGCCTCTCTTGTACTGACCTGAAAGATTATTCCCAAGCCTTCATGACACGTATCTAAGTCTTGAGCATAGCACGACTGATTATGACGTACCAAGAAACCATGCCAGGAACCGCCGCATAGTTACCGATGACAATGAAAAAAGTGCCAAAGTACTTGAGACCATCAGGCGCGCTAGATATATTTATTGAAAGGCCGATCAAAGACATCGTGAGGCCGGCAAAAATGAACGGGGATCGTATTTTTAGCTTGTCGGAGTAGTGAGCAAAAGCTATCAATGTGATTGCTAAATGTAACAAGTTGGGGCATGAGTTTGGCAGACGGGTATGAAAACTGACTTGCAGCGACATATGGCGGTATGGTGAGCAACTGGCTGACTGGCGTGGAATATCCAAAACTGAATACAGATGAGTAAATGAACCACAATCAGCTTGTGACGATAGACCTTTTGATGATCGTTCTGGCGCAGAAGCCTTTAACAACGTCTCTGGAGAAACAACAATTCACTTACGGGAGAAATAAAGTAATGCCAGTCGCTAACGAACCACATCAGCCTGAGGCTTTTTTAAGCAAATAATGTGCTTCGCTTACATGGTGTAGAAATGGACAAATAAACGAGGATGTGAAGCCAGATCTGATCGTTTGGTTTAGGCACTGAACACGATAAAACTTGTAATAATTCGCTTTTTACCTGCCAGTCCGTGAAAGCATCCCTGACGTGCTTGACAGTGAACTTCTCTTCCTCGCCGACTGATGAATTATCGTATTCTGAAGAAATACATAAATCATATCCACCCTCCCCGAATCCAACATGAACTTACTCTTCTTCCAGATAATGAAGGCGCGCTCTTCCACGGTCAAGAATGTAGCAGTATCAGGAAAGTCTACCAAAACTGAGTGATCTTATAGATCAACTTGTGTTTATCAAATATGCGCTGTTTTCTCACCAAAGAAAGAAATGATAGCTGCAGCTATCGTTAGCAGCCCTTCGAGCAGCTGAACACGAATTTGAGAAAAGTTATGTCTTTATTGGAGTACACTCACGAAGATCCAGGACCATCCTTCGAGTCCAGCAATACCATCCATGTGAGCGATTGCAAAGGCCAGTAACCCGGAAAAAGCGCCTGCATTTCATTTCACCACGAAACTCTTAGTAATTTGACATGAAAACAGACCTGCAACTGCTGCAGCGCTAAAAAATAGGGCAACTATTGGGACACTTCAGCATAACATAACACCATAGGCAGACTCAAAGGTGCTTACTTCGATATTGCAACATATATCTCGGATACCACAAAGTAAGACTGTAGATCCATCAGCGATATACTGTTAAAATAGCTTGAAACTGACTAATAAACCACGCCGGGAAACAAACCTGCTTCTGCAATGCCAAGACAAACTCGTGTTCCAACAAACTGGGGGTAGCTGACATGGAAGGTCAATTAATCAACACAAAATTCAGCGAAAAATTGCCTAATCTTACGTCCGCACAAAACTCATTATTACCCTTGCGATAGATTCGGTCAGTACTTTCGGATCTAATTATGACTGGATGACGCACATAACTGTCCCCCAGATGAACTACTATCGCTCGTCAGATAAACCTAACGGCCATAGCGCAGGACTTACGTTGATTCCTGGAATCCATCTACAAACAATGGTAAGTCACGCACCGCTCGCGGTGTGTGATGGATGCTCACCTGGATGGCCGGAACACTCTCAGGGCGAGACTAGGGATACAGTCAGGTGCATACAATTAACAACAAAGCCTCAAACGAACTTAGCAGGGGGTTCAAACAGGCAGTATGGCTTTGTGATTTGTTTGAGAACGCACTGACACGTCATAACAATAATGCTCACTATGTAGAACATGATCTGCGTCAAGTCGTAAGATATAAATCTGCGAACAAACTAGACATAACGCACCAGCGCAACGTTATATTTGTCTCCAGTGAGATCCAGCTGGGTAATGAGCCCCTCCAATTTCGCATTTCCGATGTTGCCTATTTGAAAAGTCAAGAAGATGATCTAATAATCACGACCAATACACACCTCTATCAAGGAAAGCCAAGAGGTAAATTACACTGAGCATGGGCAATAACCGCATGTCAACCTTCCTCCACAGTTTCTTCTCCTGTTCTGGTGTTAGCAGCGGCACGTTTTTGAGATTCAGATATGAATATTCCAGGCGCCGGCCATCAAGTTGTTTGCCCTCAGTCCTGTTCAGAGTGAGGGCGTCGGCGGGAACAATGTTCGCACCGGCCATCAGTACCAACTGGAGAAGAAGGGAAGTCGTTTTCCTGATAGATCCGACTAGTGAGCCTTTAAAAGTCTGAAGACCAATTGAAATCCAATTATGATGTTCAGTTATAAACATGTCTGGCACATTCACAATAGGAAAGACTTAATGATATGGATTACCGGCGCGCATCTGGTTCTATGCCTGTATCCGGAGTCTATCGGTTTGATTTTAGACACACTAGTAAGCCACACTGGCAGTATGACAACCCAAATAGGCTGTAGCCTATCAGTTATCAGTTACCAATGATGCATGGTTGACATCAACGGGTTGCGTGTCATGTGGCCTTGGAAAGAAGGGATTACCCACAGAAGGAGAAGCCACCGCACAGATCTAGGGATATCATTCGGTGATGATGTCATTTCGTCGCACCGACGGTTTTTCAGAGCTTCAGCGATTGGTGGCGGTCTGCGACTTCGCAACGTTCTGATGAAAGGCCAAATCAAGGATCGGATTCAAACGTTGCTATATCAACGCCCATTTGAAAAGTCTGAGTCAGAACCTCGTCAAATAATAGGACTACTTACAGTGGTTTCTTCTCAGAGTCACAGTGTTCGTGGCCACTTGCCACACGACGAGCTGTATTATTGTGGCTGAAACTATATTTCGTCGGTTTTTCATAGTGCGTAGGCATATTACGCTTACGGGTTTCCTGTAAAACCTGAGTTAGTATTACTTCGAAGTTCGGAAGCACGCGCCTGAGACTGTGGAAATTCAATACACAGAAATACAATTATCCTGCTATGCTATAGCTTCCACGGCAGGCCGAGCCACGGAGACTAAACAATTTGAATTTAATAGAAGAGCTTAAAGCTGAACGCCCAACGCCCAACCTCTGGGCGTTGGGCTTGGGCGTTAGGCGTATATAATCCATGATGGGAGAGAAAGGAAGCCTCTAAAACCGACAATCAAAATCTTTTCCCCAATAATCGCCAAAGAAGTAACCTGACCCGACTTTTGCATATGGCAGCGACCGGCAGTTGGCGTTCCCCGAATCACCAGCACCTATCGACAATAATAAGTGATGGTTGATTGGCCAGCCGAAAAACTGGAAGCGAAGTCTCCCTGCTGAAAGAAGATGAGCCTCAAATTCATGACTTGAACACTCAGAACAGGGATACCGTGCAGATTGGTCAATAGATCTGTCCGAGAAGAGTACAGTGGCAACAAGTATATCAGAAAATACTTTTATAGCTATTGATCACTGAAAATACGCGTCAACGTCCTGCAGCAAGCTTCTGAAGAATATTGCGGGTGAGGCCAGCTTGCTTAAGAGTACAGGAAAATGTAGAAAGACTGATGATGTTATTGTGCTCAAATCATCGAGAAACAGTTCGGCGTCAACCACAAATAAATCTTGAATAGCTGACGGTAGAGCACGCGTGATTGCACCAGTACGTCCTGCGAAGGGTGACGGCGCCGATCAGCAAACTTAGTGATGTTTGGGGTGCTTGTGGGTGCTTGTACAAATTTGTACAACGCCTTTTCTTGTACGATTCCGTACAATCCCGTGTAAAAGCTTTCTACTTTGCTGATACAGTCTTAGTGCCATGTCCTTCGAGTGTCTGTCTCCAGCGATAGCAGCCGCTTCTCGAGACGCCGAAAGCTTTGCATACTAATCTTCCACATCCCAGCCGTGATTCCAGAGTCTATATAAGTGCACATCCCTTGAGAGCTTCGCTGATCCTCTGGTTGACGATGACGTGGACTCTATGGTGAAATCAGGTCGCAGCTGAACGATGGCCGGCATTCGTACCCCGCGTCTGGGACGCGATTTTTCAGTGATTCCCTTTTTGGTCGCGCGCTGAACGAAAATTATACGATTCCCATTAGTTTTGTTAGCATCACTCAACTGGCCTATATGATACAGTATAGGACCGGTATTTGAGCCAAGCAACTACCACACACTCATCCTTTGTTCATCAATCCATCGAATAGTATAAAAATGACTGTAATACACTCTTTAGTACTGTGAAGCAGAAGGAAGAAAATAGAGCAAGCATGCTACAGAAGGGAAATATGCCCCGCTCTTGTACTAAACAATGTACCGAGGAGCTATTCAACTGGGATGCCGGACGTGAGGTGTCGAAACGCATATCAGGCTCAGCGTATTTATCAAAACAAAAATATACCTGATTTGGAAATCATTTTCCAGCCTCCAAAGCACTGCTGCAATAGACTAGTCGCGTCGCCGAGCCATGCACTCTCAATCATGGTAGGCCGTCCACCGTGGTCCATCAGTCACGAGGAAAAAGCAACTTGCCAAGGCAGAGCAAGAAACTGCTATTACCCGAGCCACCAACGAGTATCGTGCCGAGCAGGAAAAACTTTTGAAAAAGAAGCCTGCGTACCATCCGTCGGGAAGTACAAAGGGAGTATCGTGCGGAAACGGGGAAGCCAGTCACGGTTGACCACATGACTGTCTTCCGTGGAAAAGAAGCAGTGCCCAATACATCATTACATGGCAGAGGAGAGGGCCTGGTTAAAATCAGAAGAGAAGATGGAAAAGGAACGTGCGAACATTGAGAAGCTTTCGCTTGCGTGGAAAAGACCAACACGGAGCAAGTTAGGTGACGATCGGGAGAATGACAGTGACGAAGATGAAGAGGATCGACCATCACTTAGATAATAATCAGATAACAACTTTGCGCGTGCTACTGCCAAATATGGGACTGGCTCGAGACTTTGCGAGGCGCTATTGTGCCACATTCGACGAGAGAATGTTCGCATCAGTAAGATGCAGATAACCATTTGGGCGGAGCCCCCGAAGGGGTCCCGACCGACCTGTGAATAGATGAGCCGAGGTGAGCTGCGATTCCCAGAACATTAGCAGTGAAATGACGCAGTGAAGTGAACCTCGGATCTCCCAAAATAGTAGGGGCTGGGGAGCAAGCCCAGGGATGCATCGAGGTGAGGAAGGAGGAAAGCAGAGGTGGGAAGCAGCAAGCAGGAAGCAGCAGCAGCGGGAAGTAGCACAGAAGCAGTGGGAAGCAGCATGGAAGCGGCATGCAGGAAGCAGCAAAACAGGAAGCAGCAAGCGGGAAGCAGCAGGCAGGCAGCAGCAAGCGGGGAAGCAGCAAGCGGGAAGCAAGAGGTGGGAAGCATGAAGATGGAATGGGAAGCGAGAACTGGGAAGCAGGAGGCGGGAAGCGGTAGCAAACCTGTAAACTAAGTTAGTAGAATGACCTCCCGCGAGAGCGAGATTTGCAGGCATCCATGTGAGCCAAGACTAGGCGGGTATGGGCAGCATGTAGCGGTGTGGCGGCTGGGTGGAAAATACCACCCCTTATCAGACTCTCTATACCATGGGGTGAGAGTGCTGACGAGAGTTTGCGGCGGCAAACTTCCTACATGAGTATGACAGAGTAGTGCCTGGTGATACCAGGTGCTCTATACCCATGACAAGCTTCCCCGCCGGACTTGCCTTCATTGCGTGCATATGCGCACAAGGATCCGGACCCCCAAAGCCCCCCGGCCAGCGGCAGCGAGAGAAAACACGGAAATGATAATCCCAGGTCTGAAATGACTTGGTGGCGAGCTGGAAAGAGCCATAGATAGAAGACAGAGGAAGATAAGTATGTCAGATATATTGGAAATTGCGAACTCGCGTAGTCAATCAGCTTACTTAATCGTATGGTACGGTAGCACGCATGTTTTTCGCACTAGCAACTTGAGCCTTTCGCCCGTCGTTGCGCGCCCGCTAGCCATATTTTCCACAAGATAGAAGCTAGAGAAAAGCTGACGATGGCAGGCTCGAGCCTGCTGGAGCATGGCGCAAACACTGTGCGGTGTGGAGATAAGAGACGGTCATGTGACGCACAGCCACTGTCGCGAAGTCTTAACACTATCTTCGGTGTCACGTGCAATCACATCACCGTTCAAGACCGGTTACTCATTACATACTCCACGGCGTAACCTTAGGACGTCTGCCCAAAGTGCCCAACAGCCAACTCAACTCGCCTCGTACCTGTAATCTGTTCTAGCACTGCCAGTTGCTGATACTTGGGATTTTGCAACTCCATCGAAGTGGAACCGATGCATGGGGCACTATTTATCCCAGAAATACTGCTGAAGATATTCGCCCATATGAAATCAATCGAAGCATCTCTCACAGAGGTTGCCAGGACATGCAAAACCTTCTATGAGCCAGCAATGGATTTGCTTTGGGCTGATATATGTGGGATAGGACCACTGCTAAGCTGCGTAACGAGGCTACATCCATTGATGACGGTGTATGGTCGCGGTTCACAGATATCAGTGGTCAGTGTGGGACTAAGTTCGCTCTTTTGTTTTCATTTCCTCACCGAGCCTCTAAATACAGTGCTTTTCGGAGTGGGGCGTCGACCCATTATCTGAGCATGAGGTCCGTCAATTTTTACGCCATGCCGCCCGTGTGCGCTCCTTGCGTATATCAAGCTACGAACATTTCCACCTTATCACCGACATCCCCCTCAATACATGTATGTTCCCCAGGCTGCTGACATTATCCTGGATTCCATATAAGGACATCACACACGTGCGGTCCTTCTGGTCCCCTACTCTGCGTCATTGTATTCTACCATACGTTCATCCCGATTTCAAATCTATTGGGACCTGTTGTCCTGATCTGGAGAACTTGGAGTTCGCGAAAACAGGTCAACACATAGTATATGAGCTGTCTGTGCTCTCTGAAACTATTCGAGCATGCAAAAGGCTCAAACATCTTGTATGTCCACCGCTCTCCTCAGCGGCATGGAACCATCTCTCCAACCTCCCTACTCTTGTCACGCTGAGAAATTATGCATCGTGGACGCCGTACAGAGACCCATTGGACCGTGATCATCTCAATTTCGCGCCTTTCCTCAATGTCACATCTCTTTATTTCGAAGTAGAAACGGCTGCAGATATCATCACAGTCATGCAACACTCGGAATTCCCCTCGTTAAAAGAGTTTACACTGCATAGTAAACTTTTGCACTGGGAAAAGGCCGAAGATCTTTTTCATGCGCTGTTACAGTGCAATGCACGCCAGACTCTGGAACATGTGGATATTCTATCATGGAATGCAAAAGCTGCTCAAGGCCTCTCATCCAATTCCTCGACGGTGATTAGACAGTTTCTTTGTTTCAGACAGCTGCGATTCCTGCAGCTTTGCCTTGATTCGTCCATCTACCTTGACAACTACCTTCTTTCGGAAGCCATGTCAAGTTGGCCGCATATCCAAGTTCTGCGTTTAGTGGACCTGCGTAGGGATCGACCTTCTCTTACATTCCGCGGATTATTCGCAGCGCTCCGTCTGTGCCCCCACTTGCATGCCCTGCAAGTATTAGTGGATGCGGTGAATATCGATATAGATCCAAACACCGAGTCATTTCAACATACATCTCTCCAAGAACTGTGTCTGGGCTGCTCTCCCATAAAGGATCCTGAAGCTGTCGCTCACATTATTTCCTCCATGCTCCCTTGTGTTTCCCAAGTCACCCATTATTTGCACAGGAGAGACCTATTCCGGTGGAAATGGGACAAAGTCAATACGCAACTCGAATCATTGGCAGTTCTTGGCGTAGTGTCGCAAGAACAGCAGCCTGAACGACCTGGCTCATCCGCATATGCGGGTACTTTCCTAGGCTGTCGTATTATCGACTAAACGAGCAAGGTAGGTCTTTCCTCAAGGAAAATATTCTTTCGCTCTACCTGAGCACGCCATAACTGTTTAGAAAGCTGGTTGTGTAGAAATATGCTACCGAGCTAGACACACGACGGTGTGAACGTTGTACGACCGTAGTCGTCTATTATCTCCAACGAAGGTTGATAATGTCAAGTTTTTGCGCCCCTCATTCGCTCATATTCGGGCCGTTCGGGCCCACCAGCGGGCTTTCACTACTTAACGCTATCGTGCTAATGGCAGATAATCATTGATAGCGTCGTCGGGCATAATATCAAAGCCCTAACCTGCAAGATATGCAATAAAGCTCCAAGAAGTATTTGCAAAATGTTGCTCTCCGATTCTGCGTATTTATGTAGTGATTTGAAAGTCCCCATTCGTTATATGCCCGTGGGGGAATGCCACGTCTTCCCCATGGAACCAAGGACGAAAGTTTAGCCATCGCGGTACATACAAACATTGGGCGGGAGCATCGTCACAAACTGCTTACTATTGGTTACCACTAGTCGTGCATTCTTACATATCCTGACCATAAATTATAAAGCTACTTCATACATAATAAAGTACAACTCCCAGAACGCCCTACGAAGTTTGAATTGAATGGAGCCGTTCTGACAAGGAATAAAAGAGATAGTTTTGTAGCCGTGACAACTGCTCCAGTCACCCCTCATTGTCACTGACAGCTTTGAATTATAATAATGCACGCACAACTTCAATGCATGGACATTCGCGTGCTTGCGTTGAACAAAAACCTCACAATAGCCTCATCCGGGGGCCTTTGTTTACATGTCCAAAGCTTTAGGCAACTCAACCTGACTCCAAACATCCTGATGTTATTTTGTACTACCCGAAGATCCTCCGGCGATTCTCCATACCTCCATACCGCCCTCGCCGCCGATACCCACCACGTCCCCTACCCAATCCAATGCCAGCACCTTCATCCCATCCCACACCCTAAAGCTGGTCACAGCACCTTTGGTGCTCCGCAGATCCCATAGACGCGCGACGCCATCATAGGCGCCAGTCACCACCTTCCCGCTCTCAGATGTGGCGATACAGGACGGAGTCGCGGGGTGCATCATGATGCCTGTGGATGACGAGAGGGATGAAGACGAGACGCGGAGGTCGAAGATGGACACGGTGCGGTCAGTGGATGCGGCGAGGAGAGTGTTGCCATCGGGTGTTTGAGCGAGATCGAGCATCGGTCGCTCGGGGACGTTCTGGCGGGTTAGGTATTAAGAAATGGAGGTGCAACAACAAGAACGAGAAAATAAGACTCACAAAAGTATCGATACACACACCACTCTCGACGTCCCAGGTGCGCACCGTCGAATCAAAACCGCAGCTATATGCCTTACCTTTTGCATGTAGCCCAGTGGCAAACAGTGCTTTTGACACGCGTGCGGTGTGCGACTTAAGCACTGCTATTGGTGCTTTTCGCTTTATATTTTCAGGGGCCGTCTTGCGTCGCTTTTTTCTATCGTCGCCGCGCTCGAGGGCCACTTGGTGGTCATCAGGTATTGAGGTATCCCAAACACCAATGAGGCCGTCCCATGAAGAAGTGAGGAGGTGTGAACCGGATGCATCAGAAGATATGCAGGACAACGGGCTTGTGTGTAGATACAGAGAGGCGACTGTAGATGCACTGACGCCCTCTGAGCCGCCAAGAGATATGCGCGTGAGACACGCGGTGAGGTCATGCGACGAACTTGCTAAAATGCGAGACTCGGTGTCTGATGATGGGGATGGTACAACACAGACGGAAGTGACAGGTGCTTTGTGCACGGAGGTGTCGATGATAGGGTTTTGGGAATAGTCGAAGAGACGCAGATGACCATCATACGATGCTGTTACAAAGTGCCTAACGCGATACATTCGAGATTTAGCGGTTGAAAGAGATATACACTTGTGGAACATACTGGGGTATTCGGCATGATACTGAAGAGACCCAATCTTCGTGTGGAATGTCAGACATACGTTGTGGAGGCATAACACTCTCGAAATACTCGATCTCCAATGTATCTTCCTGTCATGAAATCAGTCTCTCTCTCAAACATGTCAGTTAACTGGCTGACCTCTCCAACACCCTTCTCAGTACGCCATTCCCATAGTGTGGTTCTGAGGATCTCTCCATGGACAAGGAAATCGAATGGGATAGGCTTGGGGAGGTCAAGGGCTTTGTTGATGAGTTGGGAGAGCTGGTAGCGTTTCCAGTCCAAGGGGATCATAAATTTTTGGGAGGGGAGTACATAGGGCGTTTGGGTAGTGAATACAACGGGATGTGAGGGCACTGTTGAGGTCGATGTCGACGCCATGGTTGGCGGTGACAAGACAAGAGATCGAAGCACTCGAAGATGACGGTCGTCCGCCAATCAGAATCCATAGACGAAAAGTTTTTGTGACGCGTGACGACTCATCTTGTAACACCACGCTGGTGCCAGCCGCTCGATACTTCAGATCTCCACGTCTTATGCAACATGTGAGCTACCGGTGGAAAAGATTTAGCTATAGAAGATCTCCTACCCCAGTAGCTTACTGGAACTTCAAGTTCGTCAAGTGTTTCTCCTTTTGCTTGTCATACTCTATGGCTTTCGTTGCGACCCGTAGCTGCATATCGCAATCGCATTGGCAGATTGAGGAACTCGGTCAACCGGTTCTCCTGATTCTCCTCGTTATAGATGGTCATGCTGAACATCTTATCTGCTTCACAGGCACGTGTACGCGATTTGTGGGATCCAATACCATTATCGTCTTAATTAGCATTCACAGGATACTTTGTGATCCTCGCTAATCTATTATTACATTTACTTCTGCATGATAGAGAGCTGGTGAGATATCGCTGTCCCGCGGTTTAACGTTAACTCCCGCCTTGGCGGGCTTTCCGGCACCCGTGTCCCGTCTACCAGTATACATCGTATAAGTAGGAATTAAATCGACCCCACATGCCTTCACCGCGCACCCTATCTTCTGCATTATGACCAGTTCTTCCGAGGAGAAAGGTAGCGGCTCGAATACTCCTGACAATGATTCTGTCTCCTTGTACGAACGGCCCAAAGGCTTGCGCGGTATCTACTACCATCCCATAACCCAAATCGTCATGCTCGGTTTTGTCTGCTTTTTGTGCCCTGGGATGTTCAATGCCCTCACTGGACTCGGCGGAGGCGGCCAAGTCGACGCAACAACCTCTGCAAACTCCACTTGCGCCGTGTACGCGACATATGCGTTCTTTGCATTCTTCTCTGGGTAATTCTCCCTTTCCATCTCCATGTTCATCTAGTGGTTTACTAGTTATATGAAGAACCGTCAACAACAAGATTGGGGCTAAGCGCACTCTGTTACTCGGAACATTGGGCTATGCCCTCTATGTTGGTTCTTATCTGTAAGTAGACATCCTTTCGTGCAGACCCATACAATTCATATATCTATCTCAGTGCAATCAATATCCACCCTGGCGCTGGTTGGTTTGTTGTTACCTCGGGTGCCATTCTTGGCGTCACCGCCGCGTTCCTTTGGACCGCTCAAGGTTCACTCATGCTAAGCTACTGCACCGAAGCGCAGAAGGGTCTATTTATCAGTATCTTCTGGGCTATTTTCAACTTGGGCGCAGTCGTAGGATCCGTAGTGTCCTTTGGGCAGAATTTCCGTTCGACGGTAGGTACTGTCAAACTTTATTGGCACTGGCACTTACCGTTAACGCTTTAGAACAACGGCGGTGAGTCTACCTCCCTATCACGTCTCCATTTTAACTATATTCGCCATCTTATCAAGTCAGCAACGGCACATATGTTGGTTTAACCACAATACTCAACTGCCACTATCACTGATCATCATCAATGTCCAGGTCGGAATCCTTATTCTTACCATCCTCGGGGTAATCATCCCCCTTCTGATGGCGGATCCCGACAAGATGATCCGCACGGATGGCACGAGGGTTGTCATGGCTCGCCATCCATCATGGAAATCTGAATTTTACGGCTTGTGGGTTGCGATCATCACGGACCCCATGATCCTCCTCCTTTTCCCGATGTTCTGCGCCAGCAACTACTTCTACACCTGGCGTGCGTCTCTCTTGATACACCTGCTATTTTTGAGTTTGGGCATCTGACCTTGTTTGTATGAGCAGAGTTCAACGACTACAACTCAGCGCTATTTGATATCCGCGCGAGATCGCTTAATAATTTCATGTACTGGCTTTCGCAGATCGCTGGGAGTCTGCTGATTGGACTCGTTTTGGACTCCAAGAAGCTGCGAAGACGCGTGCGTGCGTTCTCAGGCTGGACCATTCTATTCGTGATGACGTTCATTGTGCACGTCTGGGCCTATTACTACCAAAGGTCCGTATCCCCTCCCTTCCATAAATATCAATAATCTTTCACTTAACTCTGACGGTCGTGTATCCAGGACGTACACTCGCGGATCTATCCCTGCGGATTCGCAGAAGATGGACATTTACGACCCACGTTACCCAGCACATGTCTGGCTCATGATATTCTATGGCCTACTAGACGCCATGTGGCAGACGACGAGTTTCTGGCTCATTGGTGCGATGAGCAATGATTCAAATAAGCTTGCAATTTATGCAGGGTTTTGTACGTCCCCCCTCCGCCTTCGTCCAGTGCATATGCCCTAAGCATTGTGTTGTACTTGTTTTGACAGACCATTCCATTCAAAGCGCCGGAGCTGCTGGCGTGTGGCGTATGGACGCAGTTGGGCTTCCGTGAGTACTAGTATTCGTGTTCGAAAGACTCGCTAACCCTCATGTTCATCATACAGCTACATGAACATCTTCCTTTCGACATGGTGTCTCGTCGTTGCTGGTCTCGTATTCGCCTTCCCCATGATCTACCTGCGCATAAGGGATACAACCGTGCTTGAAGATGAAGGCTTGTACGTGATCTTTCTTTGACATGCCTGTGCCTGTAGGTGGTTGCTAACGAAGTTCCTTGTGTCATACAGGATTCAGAGAGATCAGGATCTGACTATGAAGGTTAAAGAGATGGGAATGGCCGAAGTTGACAGCGGGAAGGAGGTGCCATAGAATTGATAACAAAAAATATGTCTTACGACCAATACATGCACCGATATCAAGCTGGACAAGACCTCGGATTTCATTGTGCACCACCCACAACCTAGGATCTCGAGCTGCCTCTGTGTTTTCAATCCACAGTTTTATTCAACATGCGAAAGTGCTCGGTGCTCGGTGTAAACTGGGGAATTTCCTACCAGATGTGAGTGTTATAAGTCTGGCGTAAAGTTGAACATTCAAGTTGCAGCAGATTGACAATTGCATAATTTTCACACGCGCGTGACCAGAAAGGAAATCAACGAAGGATGGCGTTGTTAATCACCCGATTCAGTCTGGGCGCCAGCGGGACGATGCAACGAATTAGCCAAGCTGCTCTAGTTCCCGGAATCATCTTTACCGACTGCAGAAGGTAGTGAAAGGACAGAGCACCTCTCTGAGACCAAATGGCCAGCCAGTGATCAAATGAACATTCAACGATACGTGCAACAACTTCAATTGCCAGCCAGGTGGTCATCAATTGTCATCGCAGTACACAGCAAGTAGCGCTCTCCTCGAACAAAGACATCAGTAAGGTGTGCACGTTGTTCACTGTGTGCTCGTCCATAAAGTCGTGCATAGGTGCGCTCGTCCTTGCTAGTGTCATTGAGGACAACGAATTCGGAGCCATCACCAATGAAGTCATTGCACAGGCTGGCTTTGAAATCTTCTCGACGGGCCTCGTCACGTTCAGAAGGAAGTTTTTGAAGGAGTTTTCGAGTGAGACCAGCTTGTTTGAGATTGCGGCATAATGTAGAAGTGCCGATGATAACGCTGTGCTGGCTGGCAAGCCATATACAAACTTCGTCAAGTAAGAGATCAGAATCCTCAGCGACGAGGTCCTCAACAGCTGTCAGAAAAGCTCATGTGATGATTCGAGTGCGACTGAGTGGTGAAGGGGGTTTCTTGACAGTGCCTAGTTCCTCAAAGATCCTCCACCAGCGATAACAACTGCTCTGAGAAACATCAAGCGCCTCACAGATATCCTGCACATCCCAGCTGTGATTCCACAGTCGAAGCACACATTTTTTGATATCTTCACTCACTTGACCAAGGCATATATTGAGGGAACGAGTCAGTTTGCAAGGTCTGCTCAGCTGTCTGGATGGACAGACCGGACGGACGAATCGGACTTTAATACAGACGATAAGAATGAACCAATTCGACGCTTGCAGAGATAGCGGCCCGCAGCATTCGAGTTCTCATTGGCAACACCTAGTAGCATCAATTCTATTGGGTCAAGCTTTCAAGTTTTTGATTCATCAATGGCCGAACAACTGTCTTCCGCCGGTATTGCTAGACCTACACCTATCGCCCTATCTGCCCGTATAGGTTAACATAGGCGGCCTCTGAGATCTGAACACTCAGCTAGGGTCAATCAGTTAGGTTACCGTAGGCGACCCCCGAGATCTGAGCTCTCAGCTAGGGTCAATCACTCTTCATCTTCTACCTAATCAATACTCCTGCCCACAGACGCCTGTGGCTTTCGTCGTCTTGCCTGCCTGGGAAGTTGGTCAATGTCGGGATCTCCTGCAGGAACAGTCGCTTCTACGGCCCATTACTGATGTACCAGTTCAGAGTGATACGAATGATCTTCATTCTGCCCGGCTCGCAGGCGGTGAACGCGCGTCCGCCATCCAAGGCGACACGGCCAAGGACAAAATTGAGGACATTCAGAATGATTGGGAATACGATCCAGCTGTAGAAAGGTATATGAAACTACGAAAGTAGTAAGTAACTAGATAAGTGTAACGAATGTAAATATATATCACCTCATTATACTGACAAAGTAATTGAGGTGCGCGTACTGAAAATTGTCCAAGTGAACGAGCGCGATTATGTAAACTACATGTCACGCGCCCGTCTGTCCTTATTGTCGTTGTCAAATTCCAACCCCCTGCAAGAATGTGGATAACGGTTTCACTTGTCAGTTGGCTTGCGTAGGTGAAACTTATATCACGAGTCTAATTACTTGGTTCCGTGCCAGGTGTCGTTGTACAGCTTTGTCTCGCCGTTAACTAGTTCCATTATGGCACCTGGTTATGACATTTCCAACTCAACAGTCACAGCGTTGACTTTGAGTATTTTCATCCTGTCATTTGCTATTGGACCTCTGCTTCTGGCTCCCTCGTCGGAAATGTATGGCCGCGCGTGGGTGCGGGGTACTCTTCCTCGCGATTGACCGAACACTTGTTTAAGATGCTCCACTTATCGAACCTCTTTTTCCTTGCGTTCAATCTCGGCTGCGCGTTATCGCCCAATGTGACATCTTTAATTATTTTCCGGTTTCTAGGTAACTCATAGAGTCGCCACTTCACCATTATTTGCAAAGCTGGATTCGTGGGGAGTGCACCCATAGCATGCGGCTCAGATGTCATCTCCGACCTCTTCGCAGAACACGAGCGCGCATCGGCTATGACAGTTTATAGTATGGCACCCTTGACAGGTACGTCCCACAATCTATGGCTTTTCCTCAAGCTTAGACATTTGGCAAGGTTCCGCTGTTGGGCCTGTTATGGCCCATGGGAGGTTTTATCGCAGAGTCAGTTGGCATACAATATATTTTCTATGTCATCGTTTCCATCTGTGGTGTGGCAGCAGCGCTTGGTATCTCTCTCTTGAGAGAAACCTATGCACCAGTTATCAGGCTTCGTCGTGGTAAAATACCACTGGATCTTGAAAAGTCGGCTGTAGGACATCCTGCTATTACTCCATACAATATGGGCAGATGTGCCTACGTATGGATCAACATTAAGCGGCCTGTTATACTTTTCACCCGGAGTTTCATATGCTTCTTCCTGAGCTTGTACATGTCTCTGTAAGCCTACTTAGGATGTACGGTCAGTACCGGCACACACTACATATGTCGAGGTATGTTAATTTCAAACTGATATGGCGTGTCAGGTACCTATTACTTGATGTTTTCTACTTTCTCCTGTAAGATACAATATTCACCCAGCCACTATTGAATCGATTATCAACAGCTTGCGCGCAGCCTTTTTTTCGGGCGTGTACCACCCCAACATCGGAATGGGAGGTTTGGCGTACATTGGACTCAGCTCGGGATTCGTACTTTCTGCCATAGTTGGTGCCAAGCTATCCGATCAGATATACGTATACGTGTGTCAAGATTGCCTTGTTTTGACGATGTTAATTAAAGTGCTCTTATATAGCTTGCTAACAGAAATGCAGGACAAGATAAACCGGAGATGCGTGTGTCTGTTCTGGTATTGGCTCGCTCTTTGTCCCAGTGGGAATCTTGTGAGATTGATTCTTTATTATTTTTCTCTCGATCTAATTTATGTTAGGTGGTATGGCTGGTCAGCTCAAGCTCACGTCAACTTCATGATGCCAACCATGGTACCGCTATGTTTGGATTCGGAATGACGACAACTTTGTGGGTGTAGCCATCTTCCAGCATGATTCATCACTGACCACTTGTAAGCATGCCTATTATACTATACCTCGTAGATACATTTACCCATGCTGCGAGCGCTGTGGCGGCTGCTTATGTGGGTTTTACCTTCTTTTAATTTCGTCTGGGTTCACAGAAAATGGAATCAGGTATCCCGTTCACTGCTTGGTTTTGCATTTCCTCTTTTTGGGGAACAGATGTTTACCAAACTCGGCTATGGTGGAGGCAGTTCATTGCTCGCAGGTCTTTCTATCGTCATTGGCATACCCTTCCCCATCTGGATATATTACGCGGGTGAGCGTATGCGCGCAAAGAGCCCCTTGGCCCGTTGATACAAGGCCATGATCATGACAGGACGTGAAGCCCTCCACACAGACTCTACCCAGGCCTGTATCGCCACGCCTACTTAAAATTGTTATTAGTCCCACCAAATTCCATTTTATTTTCTTGTAGGTGAGCTTATATTGCAGTGAGAGAAAGCAATTGGCCAAGAAATGAATGATACATCTAGAATTGCAGGATATGTGGGTGGAGTCAGAGTTCATGAACGTCCGCGGCAGGCTGTCTCGATGCACTTCAATCATTGAATACTTATAGCATGTTTACAAGATGGCTTGCACCGACACAACATAAATATTAAACCTGCAGCTCGACAAGCTTCTCGCCATCCTGGTTGAAAGAATTTCTATCGTAGTGGTGTAATCCATAGAGGAGCTACGACTACATAGTTCCGGTGCTGTCGAGTCGCTACCCAATATAGTAAATAAAGCCTGGCTCCGAGAGTAGGTTGTTTTTGTGCCCTGAGAAGTTTCATGGCACGCTGGACTCCGTTCATCGTTAACTCACCTAGCTTCCCCCCCCCTCCGACACATCACGTGGTGCCATGTGACTCCCCACAAAAGGTAATTTTTTCTCTTCTGCAAGTTCTGCTCGCTGGTATACAATGAACTTATTTTGTGTACTATGCATCTGGGGGGTGTTTTTATTTAATTTCAAAAATTAAATATATTAAATGCGAGGCGCTGCTAAATTATTGAGTCCGACTGGTGAACGTAGTAGC